>CP045895.1:7089817-7143481 GCA_013387185.1 Caligus rogercresseyi | reverse complement strand
TTTTTTTTTTTTTTTTCTCGCAACGAGATAACTTTATTAAGAAAACGAATAATAGTACATTTACACAAAATACAACTATAATTTCAAGAAATCAACTTCTTAACAAACTATCACAACCGTTCAATAAAAACAATCAGCGAACATACATGAATTAGGGGGGGGGAGGGAATTTATCATAAAATTTCTTTTATAATATTCCTTATATAGGCATCAAAACAGTGTGGGAGGGGAGTCTTTGTGCTTCTCAATTTATATAAAACACATTGAATTTTGGTAACTATTAAATTTATTTCTTCATTAAAAGGACCTATATACATGAAAGCAAAATTTTTAACTTTTAAGTGTAATCCCAATTTAAAGTAAATTTCTTCTATTACAATGAGCCAAACTTTTTTCAGCTCCTGACAATCCAGCAAGAAGTGAGAAGACGTTTCGAGATCAGTTTCACAGAAAAAACACAATCGATCATCCTCAGATCGCCCATGAATACTTCCAAAGGGCAACGTATTTGAAATTAAACGATACTTCAGCCAATACCATTTAAACGACAAATGCTTACTCTTTAAAAACTTTAATGCATCTTTTACAGTGCATTTAAAATCCATTCTTCCTATTCTTCTTTCAACTTGGTTTAAAAAGACATATTTAACATTTTCTTGAATTAAAACTTCTCTAAGATTCATATTGTTAAAATTCTTCATGAAATTAAAAAAACAGTCTCTTGGTCCAATAGGTCTTCGAGTAAGTTTAATTTGTTGTTTGACACTTTCCTTCTCTAAAATCTCGCTTAAAGTAAAACAATCGTTATCATTTAAAATTTCGCCAATGTAGTCTATTTTCCTCTTTAGTGACGTACCCTGAAGACATGTTAATCTACCATTATCTACAGTTGGCTCTTGCCAATTCATAAGAGCAAGAATCTTAAATATAATTTCCTTCCCTATCGTAGCACATTCTTTCCAAAAAATATTCATGTTCTGCAGGGTATTAATAATCTTATCCGGTCCTTTACCATACACTTCATCTATTGAAAACCCGTATTGTTCTATTAATTTACTATTCAATAATTCAGCCCATATTGTGCGTGGTCTAAGTATCTTCTTGAACCAGGAGAATGTAATTGTCTTCCAAAACGACTCTATATCGATCATACCTAATCCACCATACTTCTTTGGGAGGGTAACTCTCTTCATTGTGATTAATCTACTTTTACCATACTTAAAAATAAATTTGAAGGCAATTTCTTGTACTTTTTCTACTAATTTCCTGCAATAAGTGGTAGTTCTCAACAGGTGAGTAATATTGGGGAGCACCAGCACATTCCAAACGAAAACTCTAGCCGGTATGTTCGTCGTTAGTATAGTTGAATATTTGGCAACTGTTTTGTTCACCTTGTTAATGATGTTTTTATAGTTTTCAATCTGACCATATGAATCTAACGAAACAAAAGATCCCAACACCTTAAGACTCTCATAGTTTTTTAAACCGTTGACAATCACAGCTTTTGCACAGTTAGAAATGGCTCTAGACTTATTAACATTTATTTCCAGACCTGAAACGTTCGAAAATGCTTTTAAGATCCTCAATGTTGCTTTTATGGACTTACTCATATCCTCCTGATCACCAGAATAAAGAACATTTAGATCATCTGCAAACGCTTCTACTTTGTGTTCTAGCTTTCCTATTTCAACTCCTTTTATGTTTGGAGCACCATCTATTGCATTTATCAGTGGGTCAAGAGCCAGAATGAACAGGTATGGGGATATTGGGTCTCCTTGACGGCAACCTCTGTTTACCGCAAAAACATTTGACTTCTCCTCAAAATGCGTAAGTAAGCCCCCGAGGCACATACCGATCATGCGAATAAAATATTCCCCAAAACCTTTCTCTCGCAAGCAGGCGATTATCCAACCATGGTCGACACTGTCGAAAGCCTTTTTGAAATCAATGGCTACTAAGGAAACCATTTTCTTCTTTTCCTTCACTGTTGCTATACTATCTTGGATACCCCTTATGACATCCTCCATACATCGGCCACGAATGAAACCCTTTTGTGATGGGTGTATTAAAGATGGCAAAACAGACTGCAATCTTTTAGCTAATATGCCACTGTAAATTTTATACGACGTATTGAGCATGGTAAGGGGCCTAAGATTTTCAATATTTCGTGGATCTTTACCATCTTTAGGTATCAAGATGAGATTACCTCTCGTAATGTGATCATTAAAATATCCTTTTTCAATGCCCTCCTCAACTACTTTATATAATAGGGGCACCATAAATTTATGGTATTTTTGATAAAATTCTATGGGGAACCCGTCAGGACCCGGTGCCTTATTTTTTTTCTTGTAGGAGAAAATATATTCTTTTATTTCTGCTTCCGAGATCTTCAAATTAAGAACTCCCTTATCAGATTCGTTCAAATTGAATCCAATTTGCGGATTAAGGAACTGGGAAAAGTCATTATCTTGAAGACTATGCATTTTCAAGAAGCATTTGGTTAGACTGCTTAAACCGTCTTTAAAACATATTCTACATCTATACATCTGATGAAAGTGCTCCGAAATAATTTTTGAAGCTTCAATTTTATTCTCAACTAAGTTTTCTTTATTGTCAAAAATAGCATTTACTTGTTTTTTGCCCATTCTATTTGCTTCCCATTTCTTCAGTCTATCGAGCATTACATCTTCTTTGGGCAAATTTCTGAGTCCACTTCTAATTAAGTATCCCTTCGAATTATAGTTTACTATATTTTTGAGATTTTCCTCCCCTACTTCATCTAAACCACGCACTTGTTTCAATTTTAGTAGCTCTTCTTGTCTCAACTTTCTCAACTTACTCAATTTAATGCCCAACTTGATGTATTCCCGTCTTACACAGTCTAAGGACAACTTTAAGGCGTGAGCAGGAGATTTGATTTCTTTTTTTTCTAATCTGAGCAGTATTTTCTGAATTATTTCTCCAACTTTACATTCCGTGTTTTATCCGCGCTTAAAAGAGACACATTAATTTCCAAACTTTTTACGATAATGCTCAATTGGAGAAATCTTTGCTATAATTGGATGGTGATCGGATTGAAAACTTGGTGCTAAACTCCTTAAGTGAAGGATATAACCACCAGAAACAAAAATATAATCTAATCGAGCACTTATAAAATCTTATCTTTTTGCTTTCTAAAAACGTGTGGTCTGGCAATATTTTGAACTTAAAAGCGGCATCTTTGAAACCCAACTTTGCTATGATATTTTTCATTTGATTCGAAGCTTTTTTATTATTTTCTTGTTTATAGTTAAAAGTGTCTCTCTCTTGGTTCATTACCATATTAAATCACCTAAAATAATGCATTCATCATTCGAAGAGTCGTCATTTGACAAAAACCGCTTATCAATGTTTTCATAAAATTCAGCATCGTCTTTGTTTGGGCCATAAAGAGCCACTAACTTTACTGTTTTGTTTTGCCAAGTTATTTCCGCTATGCCGTAATTTCCTCCGTCATCAGCAGCAACAACTTTGGCTTCAGATTTTTTTTGATAGCTAGCCAAATTTCTCTTGAAGGATGTTTTCCCTTTACTCTAACCGCAGACACCTGTAGTAATTTATACATGGATGAAAACATTGTGTCCTCACAAACACCAACAACTCTCGTATCACACATTGCTAAAATGTCAGGGTCCATATTTAAAAAATGTTGACTCAACAGATTTCGTTTCGCATAGTTTGTCATTGAATTGACATTGATTGATAAAATGGGGAGGGGCTACAAAAAACAACTTTTAAAACACTAAAAGGTACTTACATCGAGAAAGTTTAAAATTTAGATTTGACTTCAAGCTTCTTCTCCATCGTTTTCAGATAGGTAGCTTTCCATGTGTGAAGTATTCATTTTTTGGATTTTTTCTTCGGGGCTGTCCTTTGGACCTTTGTTCTTTCTGGAACCGTTCTTTTGCAGTTTCAGCACTTGTCGTTTCCTGAGAACCATTTTATAATCATCTTTGGGGGTAGAACATGATGATTTAGTGGACTCCTTATCCCCTTCCTGAATTGTTACTATTTCTTCTGCCTCTCCAGGGCTGACTTTTCCTTCGGTTTTTTCCTTATTTATCTCCTGTGTCACACACTCGGCTACTCCACTCTCCTCGAACTCCAAGCACTCTTCTTCTTCTTGATGAGCATTTTTCCTCTGTTTCACGTCTCTCTTCTGCACCAGTTGTATAGAGTGGAAGACCGAACACCATTCGGAAGTTCTTTTCAAACTCCCCGTAACTATTTTTGTCGGGCTTGGCACTTCGCTTTAGTATGGCCAAACTGCAAGCATTTGTAGCATTGCAGTGTTGGCGAATTGATAGCAGTTCAACTTTCTTTCCCCTTACGGGAACAAACATAGGTATTTTTTTCCGAGTTTAATTCGGCATTTAGTTTTCCTGACATAATGTGATTAAATTTCTCCGAAAATTAATGATGCTAACGCACAGGTTGATAAAACAGATCTTGTTTAGCGATTATGGAAGTTGATTTAAAAAAGCTTTTGACTGTATATCACATCCATTCATTTTAGAAAAGTCTACAAATCATGAATTAATAGAAAGTTTTGTACAGATTGTAGCAGTCAGTCTTTGTAGTACATATACGAACTATGAAAGTACTGGCAATATTTTTCAAGTCATGACCGTTGTAGACAACTTTGTTCATAATATATCTTGACTTGCTAGGAAGCAAGCACTTCTGATCGAGTGTTCGTATGAAGTTCAGATTTTAGGGTACTCGGTGACAATCTTTTACGAGGATTTTAATTTAGGATTGAAACTGAGAGAATTTGTCTTCTAAAATGTGGGTATCTATCAAAAAAAACATTATGACACCAAAAATATAATTTTGCGTATACAAATTTCGATCTGCTAAGTCGCCCTCAAATGATTTATAAGTATAATTAAAACCTTATTACATATGTGATTCATTTGTTAGTATAAATCAATTTGATATTTATGTGATTAAATTTTTGCATGAAATAATTTGTACTTGGAACAACAACAAAAAATGTTTGTATTTGTATTCAAATTATCTTAGAAGTTAATTTAATATAATTCAATTGTGCGTATTTCCCCTTTTTTGTTAATCATTTGAGCACTAATATTTATATGTCATAAAAATATTTACTTTTTTTTTTTCCCCAATGGGAGACATACATTTATTCAATCACACAATAAATTCATAATAATCAACAAAAAATAACTACATATTATACTATGACTAGAAGGAGAAAGACAAGTAATTTTTGAAGTATGGTTTAAAAAAACATATGATTTATAAAAATTATAGTGTAAATGCATCTTTAAAAATGTTTTTAGAGGTATGATATTCTTTTAAGGCCACCTCCGCTATCCTTGTGGAAATTTGGTGGTTTTTGAACCTGGCCCTTGCCAGAATAGATTGTAATTTAGCGATGACTTTCGATGCCAGTCTCAGTTTAGGGTCCTTAGTTAGAAAACCATACAGGACCTCGTTTGGGCTCAGATCCCTGCCTATTTTGTCCTTTAGATCTTTTTTATGATTTTCATTGTATGGACGAGATCCGTGCAATCTCGGAACTGATGAGCAACGGTTTTGCGGCTTTCACACAAGAACAAATCGCCTCCTCATTTTGAACCAGACCACTCGTAAAATATACCCCAGAGGAGATTCTATACTTCAAATATTGTTCCCTCGGAGTTAATATGGGGTCCCATATCCCTGAGATTATGTCTTTGAAATATGATGTGTTCTTTGTTGGGGGTTTACTGTGTCCAATATCTTATTTTTTATTTTTCTCTCGAGTTGAGAAGTGATAAGAAGGTAGTTTGTCTTGATAATCCGGTTAGATACTTGATATAGATCTCCTTTGTTTTTATAACGACGCCGTCTGCAATATTTAATATTGTTTTAAAAAACCACCCCCGCCATTTCATAATGTATAAACTTAGGTTCCGAACTATTTTCGGGTGACGTCACGTCTGGCAGAAAACATAAACAAATAACTTTTACTAATATAACATCTCAACTCAAATTATCATTAGTGCATCGTACTCTACAAAAATGGCTTCAATTAATAAAAAAACAGTGTGCAGTTAGTGTTTGTCCTTCATTGGATCCCAATGCTCACAATGTATTGTACCACTCGTTTCCCAACCAACATCAAACAGAGAAAGCTTGGACCATCGCATGCAAAAGGAGATTCGACATTTCAGCCTGCATCATCCTTTATGTGTAGTCTGCACTTCACTGAAGAAGACTATGAGAGAGATCTAATGCATGAGCTTCTTAACCTTCCTATTAGAAAAAACTCAAGAATGGAGTAGTAAATGAAATGTAACAAATTTTTTAAAATAATTTATAGTAATGGAAGGATTGATAGGAACGACAACCTTGTAAAAAGATTTCTAAATCAATGTCTAAGTGCCGTCATTCCATTGAGGCTCTTAAGAAATTTGCTCAATTCGTGTATTTCTCCAAATAAATTTGAAAAAAAGCCTTCAAGAGCAAAAGCTAGACATAGAAAAGCTTAAGAGAAATGAAAAATGAACAGTGGATTAATTAAATGTTCCAATAAATTATTTACTTTTTCCTAAATATTTAGTTCTAATAATATTTTATATAATATATGATTATAAACAGTATTTTGTTTTGTAATAATTTATAAATTATATATTTTTTTAATATTTTTCTAATAATATTTATATAATATATGATTATAAACAGTATTTTGTTTGTAACAATTTATAAATTATATATTTTTTTCTTAATATGTATTTCTAATAATATTTATATATATATGATTATAACCATATTTCGTTTATTTAAATCATAAATTATATACTTTTTTCTAAATTGTCTTTGTAATAATATAATTTATAAATAGTATTTTGTTATATTTATTTCGTTGTTTTTTATGTGCTAAAACATATAATGATTGAGAGTTTGCTTTTTCATTTAATATTTTGGATAATTTCAGCAACTTTAATCATCAAAAATTTATGATTACTCACAAAATTTAATATTTTTTCAATTTTCTAATAGAATTGTGATAATTAATTATTCTATGATCTAATTAAAGGCTAAATTTGATTATATTTAACATATTTTACTTATACAATATACCCTCTTTTGCCATATGTGACGTCATGCTCATGAGGTAGGTTGCGTGTCGGTGTATTTTTTTTACTTTCATTGGTTAAAATGGGCTCACCTTACTTTTAACTACCTTGGTTTTAACTATCTAACGCATGAACTGAACCATTTTTAAACAAAATAATTATTTATTTTCTTTTTTTGGATACACCTATCATATTTAATGAAATTTACGGTAATTTCTAAGGAACTCAAATTTTAAAGAAATGATTATATATATACATTATGATATGATTATGTATATATATAGAATGATATTTCGAGCAACTTGGATTCCTCAATTTTGAGACCTCTACGTATTTCTTGATTACTGAAAAAATGTAGTACTGAAGCCTTATATTGCCATCGCTATTGTTTTCTTAAATAATTATTAAGAAAATAAGTAGGCAGTTGTACCCTTAAGCAGTCACGGAGCATATAAATAATGATACTGTAACGTGACTCTTGTCCTTGTTTGTTGAATAGATCATTTATCTCCCATTGTTTGAGCCACATACTGGTTGAGGTGGAACAAAGTATATGGAATTAAAATCATAAATTTTGTGATGTCATCGAACTATTATTATGATTAATATTATTATATATATATATATAATAAAATATATATATATATATATCATTCGATAAAAGGTCGAAGAACTCATAATTGAGAATCCCAGTTGCTCGAAATATTATTGTACATTTAACAAGCGAGTATCTTATTTTCAAGAATAATGGTTATTTTTAAACCCAGATTCGTGCTATATGAGGACCCAATTCATTGCGAATTTTTATATAGTGTCTGGTCTCGGTGTCCATCAACCTTCGAGAGAAAAATTAATACTTTTTCATAAAACTTTAGATACGCTGACATCACTGGAATTTATTTACGATTATCATTTTTGTTTTATTCCACGACTCATTGTTCGCCATTGGGGCAACCATTTAGATTACACTTCTTCATATGATAAGACAAGTTTCGCAACAAAAATATTATGTTCAATTATATGGCTTACTTGTCCCAATATATTATTTTATTCGTGTACAGATTGGTTGTACTAATATTGAATTTGTTCCTAAGGGTCTATATCAATTATACATGAACTTTATTATCCTGGAAGTACTCATCATTATTTTTGTTTAATATACTCCCGTCGTAAAGGCTCTTTTGTTGCTTCTACACTGGTGATTCTGACAGAAACCAATAAATACTGTTTAAATTTGTAATTTTATTCAAATAAAGGTAGATTATTAGAGAAACTAAAGGTCATTATTAATATAAGGAATACAAAAGTTCATGGATTTATATATTATAATAATGAATGAATTAATGGACGGCCTCTGGACATTCAAAGGAGCTTTTTGAAGCTTCATCTAATATTCATTACACTTATCTCAAATATTTTGTTTTCTAATCATATCTTTGTTATGACTACAGTCTCCTAAGATAATTATTTTTCTCCTTTTTCTCATCATGGAGATAACAGAAAATATGTTCCATACAATGTTATAAATTTTCTTGAAGACAAATTTAACTCTAAAAGTTATATTAATTCGAAGGATTATTTTGCTTCATTCGAAGTTTATTATTTTGCGACGTCATCTTATAAACTTTTAGCGCTTTTATTTATTTATAAATGCATTTATATTGTCAAACTTCTTAATCAAACATTACTCATTCAAAGGCACATGATGGTCTCTAGCTAAGTTATTGATTAATTTGTATTCAAGGGAATAAATGGTCTATTTGCCCGCAATTCAACGACAATAGAATAGATCCAATAAAGTTTTCAAGTCCTTTTGTGAAGGCTTGACACATCCAAAAATTTAGATATACATGTTTTTAACTTGATTCATGATTTCTTGGGAATCTTTCCCTGTTAATCGGAACTTGACTTTTTTCACAATAAGTACTATGGTCAAAAATTATTTTTTAACAGGAATATTGGTGAAATCAAGGTAAAAGTAAGGTAGAACGCTTTTAACCAATGAAAGTAAAACAACATACACCGCCACGCAACCTACCTCATGAGCATGACGTCACAAATGGCAAAAGGGGTCTATTTTATGAGTAAAATATGTTCATATAATCGAATTTAGCATTTAATTAGATCATAGAGGAATTCATTTTCACAATTATATTAGAAAATGGAAAAAGATTACATTTGTGAATACTCATAAATTTTGATGATTTAAATTTGCTGAAATTATCCAAATATTTCATAAAAAAGCAAACTCTTCAGTCATTATATGATAAAACTTATAAAAACCAACGAAAAAAATTATAAAAACAAAATACTGTTAATAATCATATATTACAAAATGTTATTACAAAGACATATTTAAAAAAAGTATATAATTTATTGGAGCGTTTAATTAATCCTCTGTTTCATTTTCGCCTATCTTTTAAACTATGACTAGCTTTTTGCTCTTGAAGGCGATTTTTTCATATTTTATTTAGAGAAATGTACCAATTTTAGCAAATTTATTCATAGCTTCCAATGGAACCGACGGCACCTTTGACAATGGTTTTGGAACTCTTGACAAGGTTGTCGTTCCTATCAATCCTTCCATTTAATATAAAATCATTTGAAAAATTTGTTCACATTTCCTCATAGCCTCTAAAAAATATTTTTGCTTTCTTTAATTAATTGAAGCCATTTTTTGTAAGAGTAAGATGCACTAATGATAATTTGAGTAGGGATTTAATACTTATAATATATAATAAAAGTGATTTGTATATGAATTCTGCCAGAGGTGACGTCACTCGAATAATATCTCGGAACCTAAGTTTATTCATTATGAAACGGTGGGGTGTTGGGTGTAATAATAATATTTGAAAAGAACAAAAAGACCTTTCATATCCTATGAAATTATCAAGTAAGGTCAAAGCCTACTTTATATATTTTTCAATGGACTATAATGGAAAGAAGGGTCAGAAGACAAAAGTCACACTTTTTGAGAAGATGCACTATATTAATTTTTTGGGGAGGTGCTCAAATAAAAAATATGGAATAACAACCTTATAATATATAAAAATAGATTAATTACTAATAAGATGTTCAATATTTCTCTAGTTGGAGGCCTGTTTGACGATGATCTTTATTTTATTTATGGAACCCATAAACTGGGCCACCTCTCAATTTGGGCAAATAAAATGCGAGGTCTGCTCAGGGCACTATTTGAAGAACGTGCCGAAGTGGTATTTTGTTTTATTCCATCTTGATTATATCGAAAAGAAGATTCGTGATTATTTTGAAATAAATAACCTACAAGTCCAATCACAATAAACGGAGTTCTCATTATTTAAATTATAGAATACTTACTGGTTTTTCGGTGTTTTCCAGAAGTTTGAGCGCCCCTGAAATGACCCCTGTGAGTCCCAGCTACCTAAAATTTTGCCCTAGAAGTTATTTTCTTTAAAGTCTAATAAGCTTGCCTAAAATATGATTATAATCATTGATGGTCATGCCGTAAGGTAAATTCAGTGTACAATAAATTGCCATGTTAAAGAGTCGTGTTGAGAGTTGGGAGAGAAAATAATTGTATGTAAAGATAATTACATACATACAATCAACCGATCGAAAGTTATGTGTACAATCGAACTGTTCTATGGGATATTACATATTTGCTTTATCATTGTTTGGTGACGTAATTTTTGTTTTATCTTAAATTGGAAAACATAAGAAAAAAATTTATTAAAAAAGTCATCATACTATTCAAAGCTATCTTAAAGATATTTTTCCGATGGTATTTGAAGAACAATGATAATTACCATGTTATCGGACACTAAATTGGTATCACTTTGTTATTCTAATGTATCAAATTTTGAGCACATAACACGCTTTGACGGCAGTTGATATAACCGATAAGCACAACTGCAGTGTCTCAAGAAGACTGAAAAAGGCTGTCTTAACCAAATCCATTGCAGCTGTCGGCAGCTCAAAGATATAGGACCTTTCTCAGTTCCTGAGAGAGAGGTCCACAACACTATATCTGGTGCTCTAAGGGCTATGAACAGAAGTAATCTTTATTGTCAGTTACCTTTATTATATTTATTTTCTCCTCTTCATTCGCCTATATTGCTAGAGCCATGATTGCTTGATAAACTCATTCAACAACAAAATATCCTAGAATATACAGATCTATATAATATATATATATATATATAATAATTCACCAGACTCTGTCCGTCCGTCTGTATGTCCGCACACTATCTCCTCCCACATTTATGGTCAGATTTGAACTTTGAAGGTACCTATGAAATCCTTGGGTCAAGGCGGACCTAATAAAGCTATTTGCAAAGTGATGGGACCAGAAATGAACCAGAAAAATTACCTTTCCTGATTTTACTACCTACTTTCAAGGTAAAGAGAGGAAAAAAGAAAAAGAAAATAGCGTCTCATGTGACTTAAAACATATTCTTTGTACAAAGTCAAACTTTTTATGAGGAATGTTTGTACAATCACTTTTTCTGATTTTACAACCTACTTTTCAAGGTAAAGAAAGGAAAAAAGATAAAGAAAAAAGCATCTCATGTGACTTAAAACATATTCTTTGTACAAAGTCAAACTTTTTATGAGGAATATTTGTACAAAACAGAAAATTATTGGAACTCATTTGACATTTAGAAAACCTACTTTATCTCCTCAAAATCCATGATACAAATTTTGAGAAACTTATGTAATATTTATTATGTACCCTCGTTATTATGAGGTATGTCAGTCAAGTAATGCTAAATCACTACATACTTATTCGGCATTATTTCTCTATTTTAAAGCCTTTTAAGATTTGTTTTCAGTGCCATTTAGTCTAACAAATTCCAAAAATTGTTACTTATACCAGAATACAACTTACATAGATTTCCCTTCTATTTTTTGGACAGAGCAAATTATATTCGAGAGAGTTACATGTAATCAAAAACAATGCGATCAATATTTTATTAAGCCTACATATTGTAATAATTTTTGGGGGAGCTTCAGTTGAACATATATAAGACTGTGATGATAAAAACAATACGATCAATATTTTATTAAGCCTACATATTGTAATAATTTTTTGGGGGGGCTTCAATCAACATATATTAGAATGTGATATAATGAAATAAGCATTATTTAGATTGCAATAGTACATAAATTTATCAATTCAAAGAAAAAGGTCAAAGTTAGTTTTCAAAGCTCGTACTAACAATGATTTATTTATGAAATAAAATATTAAAAAAGTCCCTCATATGTGTAAATGGAACGTTGTAGTATAATTGCCTTTGCCTTTGATTTATTTATTACATTTATAAGAGAATTTTATAATACAAAAATTATATAGTGCTTAACTTTAAGGAGTAGCTCCTTGATAAGCTATCAGGTTGTGGGGTCATTGTATACAAAAGATAATAATTTCAAATTGAAAACACAGATCATAACCTATTCATATATATATATATATATATATATATATATATATATATAGCAACAAATTGATTGATGTGTGCAAAAAGATATAGGACTAATAGTAGGAAGTATGAATACATCTGTTTTTACTCCTTTATAGAAATGTCAAGAAACATATGAAATAGAAGTGGAAGAAAATTTAAGAAAATTATAAAATATCTTCATTTCATATGTATATTTGCCATCATAAGAGTAATTGATAATAGCTCTATAATGGTCATCTCGATAGTCTTAAGCATTTAGGGATGAAGTGAAAAAACAACATGATTCTGGAGCTATAAGCCTAATAAAGCCTTAAGGCAAAAATTTATGATGCACTTATAAAATAGTAGGAAATTCTTCACACGCAAAGAGGCTCTTGACTTATAATATAAAAAGTATTCTTGGAATACGTTATAACTATCCCCTCCTAAATGAATATATATTTACAAAAAGGAAAACAAATTTATAAAAAGAATACTTTTTTTTCCTCATGTCAAAAAAAAACATTATAACCGTTTTAAATGTCCAATCCTTCAAAAAACGACTCACATTTTTCTTTTGAAAAAGATTGATTTTTTAAATAATATATTACCGGATAGTAATTGAAGAAGGTATATCGCAGAGGTTATGTGATTCAGTGCCTTAGAGTAGTAGAGTCTTGACGAAAGACTGATGAGTCATAACATAAGCTGACAAAAACCCCTAACAAAAAAATTCATACCATAAATTAATAGGTGTTTGGATTTAATAGCAAATTTAATGTTATTTGTATAAATCAAAGGGGATATATATAGCTAACACTAACAGTATTAGATAGCTAACACTATCTTTTGATATGAGAATATACAATTACCACTTGGTAACTGCTGTTAGTGTTAGCTGGATAGCAGATAAAGAAAAAAAGAAGGGAGAGAGTATTTTGCCTCACTTCTCTCCGTCCTTTTTTTCTTTCTCTTTCTCAATGTAACGTCCACCATTTTCAAGAAATTTGCGGAAAACTATATTTTTACTAAATTTTTAAAACTTTGACCTCGTTGCGCGACTTCGTAATGTTGACCGATTTTGTTCAAACTTTGTATGTCGTCTTCTTTTATCACCAAGAACAGGAAATCCACAAGGTTGCTAACATTTCAAACATTTGAAAAATAAGAACAGCCCTAATATATATATATATAGTGGGCCACTGCTTTATAATAAATAAAATGATTTTTTACATAATGTTTTGTTGGGTAACAAAAATAATCATTTGAAATTTGTCTAGGGTTTTCCAAGTGAATTTGGCTATATTTGTTTCTTTGGGTCCGAAAATAACCTTGGTTTTGCTCTATTAGGTCAAGATTTGTCGGTACAGGTTTAATATTACGTCTGCATATTCTTCTTGGATTTCTTTAAGAAATAGAATTCAACTTGTACAGATTCATTAATTTTTTATTTACTCCATTAGATTTC
Source organism: Caligus rogercresseyi (assembly GCA_013387185.1). Classification (NCBI taxonomy): domain Eukaryota; kingdom Metazoa; phylum Arthropoda; class Copepoda; order Siphonostomatoida; family Caligidae; genus Caligus; species Caligus rogercresseyi. The sequence goes on along the minus strand of CP045895.1, from coordinate 7,129,463 downwards.
ATAATCATATTTACTTCTAAATGAAGGTTGCGTGACATGAAATTTCAGAGTTAATTGCATAAATCGGGTTTCTTCGATGCGTGAGCAATTGTCCCTCTTAAGCGATCAGTAGTAGTCCGAAATCTCATTCATTTTACAAATGCTCTCATGGAACTATTCTTCCTGTTTTTTGCGCGTTATCCCAAGGTTTTCAGGAAACTGTTCCATGTGTGAGAATTTAAAATGCATCTTTATACTCATCAAATATTCGATTTTTGAAAGGCCTCTATCATGCAGTCTGGAGTGGTTTGATGTCTTAGTGTTCCCTAGAAAGTTGTTCACCACCCGCACAAACGATTTCCAAACGGGTCAGTCTATCGTGTTCATAGAGTTTTGAATCTCTCTGCCCTTGATGAGTTACCGTATCTGTGGCCATCGAAAATGCCGGCCTTCAGTTTCTCAAGAGTCAGTCGAGCAAAGACAGTTGAAGCACCTCCCATTCTTGTTCAACTCGCACGTGAACTGTTTTATTTGACCCGGCTTCATGTGAAACAGTGAGATCATTATCCCGGTGAGGTTTGTTTATGATCGCCCTGGATACAGACTGCTCCAGCGCTGGCCACTCTTTCTTTAACTAGTGCAGGGATTGATCTTAACTGTCCCACATACATATAAAGAATGGTTACTCAATGAACCTAAACTGCTGACCAAGGCAGTCTATAAAATAAAAAATATACAATGAAATTAGTGTGAAACAAATAAATAAGTGAAAAAGCTGTTCACTAATATAAATTATGATCTTATTTAGGCAATATAATCGAAAATATTATGTTCAATTTAATGAATAAAGACATCCACTAGCCTCAAAGATCTTTTGAAAATATGGTGAACCATAATTATTCATACATTATGAATAGATGAAAACTTCCCTTTTCCCTTACTTTCTTTCGCAATTCATATTATTGAGGGATTACATGATTAAGGGCTCTCTCATCATCAAAATGCCATAATCAAATGAATGATCATTAAAGCTGATGTTCAATGATCGTGTGACTTTATAATACCAAGTAAAAAAAATTGTATTCAATACCTCATGAAATTAAGTTCTTTCATAAAGGTTTTCTATTTCAAAAAGGCTTACAAGGAGTTATTTTGGCCTCAGAACCATTTTTGATAACATTGAGTGCTTATGAACGAACTCCGGCGATTTTATTAAGAAACGTAACTACTGTATTGAGTACAACCATAGAGATATACAGATATAGCGAGCTTATTTCCTTCAATAGCAGAGAAACATCGTCCTTCAGCTATTGCCTGTGTCCAATATAAACAAAGTAATTTGTACTACGTCATCGTAAGCTGATTATAGAGATAGAAAGATTTGTTTATATTGGGCAATATGACGTATTTCCCTGAAGAATCAAATGAGCTCTCTATGTATTTATATCTCTATGAGTACAACATGAAAAACTGTTGTTTTAAACTACATGTAGCTCTGTTAAACTACAACATCAAGGCTTCAATATGATTCAATTCAATCTAAATCCTGACAATTATATCTGTCAAGAACTGAAATAACTTTATAAGTTTAAGAAATATTGGCATTTATTACACTCATACAAAATGGGTTTTAATAGTGGGCATATATCATTCGATCCAAAAGAATAGAAATATAACGTTAGTTTAGTCCATGAATACAACAATTCTTGGAAATTGTAACATTGATTACTATCATTTTGGCTTTTCGAGGTCGAATGAGACAAGAGCATTGTTAAAGTGATGTTGTCCTATTGGTTATGGACTAAGATTGTGTATTCGACTTGGATCATAGGCACGGCCTCAATTCATACTCTGAGATTCTATTCTCAAACAAGCAACAAAAAAATACAAATTGTCCAAATAAATGTTATTGAAACATTTATATAAAGTGATACGGCACTCCAATTGAGCTCATGCTACCTTGAATCCATGATTAAATACTTGGATGTTTCACAGCTCATTTATTTGGAGTTATATTGTAAAGATAACTTTTTTAGTCATAAAAGTTCTTGCCGTTCCTGGGAATTGTGTGGGGGATCTGGTGTGTTTTAACTCTTCCCGTTCCGATTGCTCTCTATATTTTAACACTTTCAGGCAAAGTCTTTAGGTTGGCGTTTCTAAGTCCGAGTTTTTTATGTAGAGAGCAGCGTGGCGAGCAGAAGCATCAATTATAATGGGTCTTAGGTCTTCTTCGACTACGTAGGCATTTGTCGTAGTTTTTTTGTGCAAGTAAAGATTTTATTTTTGTTAAGCAGATTGTATTGTTTTGTGATTAGAGGGAGCATTTTTTAATTATTATTTCGAAAAAGAATGTGAACTTTTGAAATATTTGTGGATATATCGTCTTTTGACAGACGTATAGTTTTATAAATATTTTAATTATTTGAAGAATGGGCCAATCGGCAAATGCGTGTAAAGTATTATTCAATAATAATACACAATTCATGCAAGGATTCTGAAATATATTTTCGAAATTTGGCGCCGATAGTTGCCGATATTTAGATATCTTTATTCTAGCGAAAATGTACCTTTAAAAAATGTCTATTTTATTCATGGCTGTTAAATATAAGTTATTTTATTTTAAGATCAAGACATTTAATCAAATAGAGGAAAATAAATTTATATTTTGGAGGTCATAGTAAAAATAGAAGGCGCTGCTATTACTTGAAAATACTTTGTGCATGGAACTTTGTAATCATTTTCTGTCGCAAAAAATGCGTGCATGTTGTTTTATATTACAAATAAAGTTATTTATTATATATTATCTTGCTTTTGTTATTCCGTTTTAATAAATATTTGAAAAAGCAACTAACGACTGATTCATTTTTTCTGAATTATTTTATTACACATTAACATCATTTTATAAACATTTACTTATTTGTGCTTGTATATTCTTTTATGGTGCCCAGGGACAAAATAAGAGATGTGAAGCTCCATCAATTCCTCCCTCGAACCCAACACCATCGTTGGGTTCAAGGAATGAGTTGATAGAGCTTCACAACTACCTTGTCATTCCACACTCAATGTTCGGAAAACAAATTTAGGGCGTCTTAATATTATGAAAATCAACGGCCTAAAGTCATAGAAGAGTGGGGGGGGGGGGGGAGATTTCGAAATGAGTATTTGAGCAATTATTGACTAACATAGTCATATAAACTACCCTTTCCTGTGATCATCCTATCAACAGTACAAGATTCATATATCTAAATCCATAACAAAATATTTGTCTTTGCTCATCGACAGAGATAATTAATTCAAGCAATTGGAAAATGATGTAGAGTATTAATCTTTATTTGTAGAATATTACTGATTATATATATATATATATATATATACAAGTCGGTGATAAGTCCCGAGACGAACACATACATATATGGCACCAGTGGATTTGTTTTCATATAACTGTCAGCTAGTACCAACCTTCAAAACATACATGCATAAATATAACCGCTGTCTGACAACTAGTTTGTGAGATATTGCATTTTAAGTTAAGCTACTTTTGTTATTGTGAAAAAATGGAAAAAGACGAATTTCGTGTGTTAATAAAGCATTTTTTATGGGAAAAAATACCGTCGAAACTAAAACTTGGCTTGAACAATGTTATCCGGACTCTGCTCCATCGGAAGCAACCATATGTCGATGGTTTGCTGAATTCAAACGTGGTCGTGTGAGCACAAATGATGATAAACGCAGTGGACGCCCAAAAGAGGTGGTTACACCAGAAAACATAAAAATAACCCACAAAATGATTTTAAATGACCGTAAAGTGAAGTTGATCCAGATAGCTGAGTCTCTGAAGATATCGAAAGAGCGCGTGGGACATATCGTGCATGAATATTTGGACATGCGAAAGCTCTGTGCAAAGTGGGTGCCGCGAGAACTCACAATCGACCAAAAACAACAACGAATTGATATTCTGAGCAGTGTTTGAAGCTGTTCAATCGTAATCAATCCGAATTTTTGCGTCGATATGTGACAATGGATGAAACATGGCTCCATCACTTCACTCCCGAGTCCAATCGACAGTCAGCTGAGTGGACTGCATATGATGAACCGAATCCAAAGCGAGGAAAAACGCAACACTCAGCTGGGAAGGTTATGGCGTCTGTATTTTGGGATGCACACGGTATAATATTCATTGACTATCTTGAAAAGGGGAAAACAATCAACAATGATTATTATATAGCCTTGTTGGAGCGTTTGAATGATGAAATTGTTGAAAACGGCCCCATTTGAAGAAGAAAAAAGTGTTGTTTCACTAAGACAATGCATCGTGTCACAAGTCAATGAAAACAATGGCTAAATTAAATAAATTGGGCTACGAATTGCTTCCCCATCCACCGTACTCTCCAGATCTGGCCCCAGCGACTAATTCCTGTTTGCAGACCTGAAGAGAATGCTCGCAGGCAATAAATTTAAGGACAATGATGGAGTAATCGCCGAGACAGAAGCCTATTTTTCGGATAAAAGAAAGATTACTATAAAAGTGGAATCGAAAAATTGAAAGATCGCTATAATCGCTGTATCGCCCTCGAAGGCAACTATGTTGAATAATAAAATCGAATTTTGTCAAGAAAAGGTTTTCTTCTTAGTTAGTCTCGGGACTTATCAGCCGACCTGTTATATATATATATATATATATATATATATATATATATATATATATATATATATATATATATATATATATATATATATATATATATATATATATATATATATATATATATATGGTCATCACATACATATAAAGAGCATATTTGAGTTATTGAGTTATTATTAATATATATATAAATTATACATATATATTTTATATATATATATATATATATATATATATATATATAAATTTATATATATATGGTCATCACAATACATATAAGAGCATATTTGAGTTATTGAGTGTCCCAGTATGATAATGATTACAGAGTAATAAGTATTTTCAGTATTCTACTTATCTCGTCCAAGCGTATCCTTATATAATTATCTCTTTACGCAATCACAGAGATAGCATACACTTACTCATTTTCCTCCAAGGCTAAAGTAACTACTTTTAGGACTTTCTTAAGGGATTGTTTGGTCTTTGTAGCCCAATATTCATGTCATTTTCAAAGTTTTATATAACAATATTCAAAAACTTGTTCCTAAAGATATTATATAATTGTATTGAATAGGATTTTCAAGTAACCAATTTTGGACATCAAACAACTATTTCATTTTCATTTTTATTATAGATTATTATTAATAAACTAACTTTCTATGCTTACACTTCTCTTTGCTCATACTTAAATAATTGTATTTAAGTATTATATATATATATTGTGCCGATTTGTATATGCTCATTCTTATTTTAAAGTTCATATTTAAGTTGTGCTCCGACATTTTTATAATGTCAAATTGATTATGTTATGGCTATTAATGAAGTTTTCTTTTTATTTGTTAAAATGTCGATCCTTTATTTTATCAAAAAGCGTATATCACCAGCAAACCCAAAAATTAAATAAATAATGATACAAAAGACACATTAAAGACAAAAATCAATGCATATATAACCAAAAAAATTACATAGAAAAAATAATGAGAATCAATACTAAATCATTATTAAAGTTTTTGGATGAAGCTTAACAATTTGTAAACCTCCGCTGATGATTTTTTTATTACTTCACTTAAATGAACTTATAAATTCTGTATAAAAGAAGAAGAATTAGAGTCTGAGTGCATTCCCCCAAGTTAAAAAGATTAAGCCGGTTCGAAGCTTGATCAGAAAAACAATGGTATTAGAAATTATTTGAATCCAACGATATATTTTTTTCTGGAGATTATTTCGTGATTTTTCATCACAATATAAAAGATTCAATTTTTAACAATGTATTCACAATTTCCTTGGAATATGCATGTTTTCAAATAAACTGAATCAGTAATATCTTTAATAGATAATGTATTCAATTGCATTGCTTTAGACTCTTTATAATACTCTTTGAGATACAATTTAAATAGGCAAATTAACAATTGATGTCTAAATAAAGTAAGGTAAAATATAAAACTGTTATGTAAAGCTATAACATATCATCACTATGTTTTTATAATTTTTCATCTCAATAATAATAATTAGAAGTTGTTTTTTTTTGCTATCTTAAGAACATATTTGATGAAGACTGACCCAAATATATTTAATGTTACTATACTTGTTAATGATTTTAAAAATGAAAACTTCTTTAGGGTTTCGTGATTATAGACCAATGTTTCTCCGTATATTTTAATTTCAGTTAGGTATGATTAGATAACTTATCCAATAATATATTTTAACTTTAAATTTTGTTTGTTTTTATTCATATTAAACGATAAATTTGCCTCAGAGACGGAAGAATCCGTCAATGCCTCTTATTATTAGTTATGAAACATATCTAGAAAATGTATCTTATCTTTTGCCTGGCTTGGATTTCTAAACAAAAAAATGGTAAAAATAAAAATATCATATTCATAAGTTTAAGAAACTGTAGTAATATTGTATAAATACATATTATACAATATTACTACAAATAAAATAGCCAAAATATTATGAAACTCTAAACTATTCTTTAGTATTTACTAATGCAATATTGTTTTCTGAAGTTTAAGGAATCGGCAGGTAGTTTAAGGACGATACGGTCGAAAAGCCTTGTGGTTTTTGTATTTAGCAGAAGGTTCTTCGGCCGTATCGTCCTACTAGTTCAAGCCATAGTTTAGCAAAAGCTTTTAAGGTTTATAAATTAATGACTCGGAGATCAGCCGTCCGGATCCTTAAACTTCAGAAAACAAAGATTAACTTATAAAATACTAAAGAGTAGTTTTTGACTTTTACAATATTTGTCTGTTTTGTATACTTAAGTTTTAAAAAATGTACTGTTTATATCTCTTAATTATTCACGACAAATATGTATAGTCATTATCTGTCAAATATGATTTTAAAGGATTGAAGAAGCCAGTGATAACTGGGGGAAAAAGTCTTCACATATATATTTGTTTATACATCTTATCTTGCTGATAAACTAAAAAACTGTATTGTTTTTTATCTATTCACTCTTCTAAGTTCGAGATTTAGGTGTCAAAGAGAGGGGGGGGGGGGGTATTTCTTCCCAAATATGTATGTTTTGTCATTTTTTGTTTAATGTTCTTTCCTTCCAACTAAAAAAAAGAGGAGCCTCAAATTTTCTTAAAAAAATCCTCAGCGCAGAATAACCGAACTCAGTTCATTCTCATGCTTGTGCCTATATTCACACATCGAAGCTGCGTCTATTAAAGCCTTAGTAGTTGACGACGGGATCCAATCAAGAGCAAGAAGAGCGACTCTCACTTATGTAAGTACTCTGACTTTTAAACTTTATCCTTGCATGTTCCGGAAGAGGAAACTTGATGTCAATTGAATTTTTGATTGAAGAAAATGAAATGAATATTGACGTGAACTGATGGATAAATAAAAATTTGCAATGATAATTTGCTTGCCTTCGATGAATATATATTTTTTGATTCATTATACGTCAAGGTTTGTAGTCAAAAATATAATAACCTTAATTAATAGGTTCATTTTCATAGTTGTCTCCTAGATTTAAAGTACTATATTTTAAATTTTGTTAATTTATCCGCATTTATATACAGAGATAATGAAGGAAATCGTAAACATGATTTGTTATTTCTTATATATATGGATAAACAACTATTTCTAAATACAGTGAAAAACTTGTATAAACGTATAAAATAGGTAATAACTGTTTGAGCTGAGAATACCAACTGATAATCGCTATTTTGGTCACTATTCTAGTGCATTCGTCTCAAATCGCATAAATAGGTAATCTAACGTCGACGTAATGCATAGTAAATACGTAGAACGCTTTAGAGAGTAATGGTGCCAAATGTTGGTTTCATGCACTTTTGTCATTACCGTTGTGTGCACTACACGCTGTTTATTTTAAGTGTTCAATTCTTTAACAATGTTTCAATTAACTATGTCGACGTTGGTGAGCTGATGAACTCTTAAAAGATTAATTGACATAGTCTTTCCATCCATTGTGGCGTCCAAAACACGATAATATACCTTATGGTATATTAGCTAAATATCTTGAAATTGACCGTTGGCATAATTGAGATTTCTTATACTGAACCTGTCCGTGAACTTTTTTACACTCACATAGTCTTTCCCAGGCTTGTAGATAGCAAGGAAAATTAAATGAAACTGAATGAATGGAACTAAACCTCTTGGAACGGGTCGCGAAGCGAAACTTATAGGGTTCCGTTCCACTATTTGTTATTAATCTAATAAGGAACATTGGCCATCACTTCCTCATCATGTTCAATCAATCGAAGTCACTTTGGTTTTTTTTAGTCACTATTAGTAAATGTAGATTACTTTGATCAATTTGAATTTGTCTATTAGCCTGAAGACATTTTTATGACGTATTGAACTGTGATATATTTTCTCGGAGTTTTATAGATATAAATGTTTCTGAGCTTGCTTTGAGTTTTTGTCTTTATTATTCGATATTAAGTCGATATGAATTTTGAAAATAATCCTTTTGTGTCTGGAAACATCTTTCGTAACTATTATTTTACTTATATAGTTAAACCTGAGGTCATCTATTTAATACGGTCACTCGTCCAAGGCGGGAACATAAATTTACCCTGCAGAAGAATAATTAGTAGGAATGAAAATCTGGAGCTTATCCTTGGTGCTTACAGATTCTATGACTGTTATTGGCCGTGAAAAAGAGAGAAAGGTAAAGAGAGGGATACAAGGAAAGAGAGAGAGAGAGAAGTTCTCTCTCACTTTTCTTTCTCCTCTCTTTCCTCCTCTTTCTCGCTCTCTCCCTCTCTCTTTCCTCCTTTGACTGTTTTTGGCCGTTAAAAAGAGGGAAGGGGCAAAGAGAGGGATAGAAGAAAAGAGAGAGGAAGAAAGAGAGAGAGAAGTTTTTCTTTCTTCCTCTCTTTCCTCCTCTCTCTCCCTCTCGCTTTCCTCCTATCCCTCTCTTTATGCCTCTCTCGTTTTCACGGACAAAAACAGTCATAGAATCTGTAAGCACCAAGGCTAAGCTCCATATTTCCATTCCTAATAAGTAGTACTAAAATTATCTGAGTGTTACGGCCACTTGTCTCTAACTGCACTTTTGGGGTTCCCTTGAGTGGCCGCATTAGATTGGTTGGACTGATTAATTTTCTATTAAAATAATTTTAAAGAATCGGTTTGTAAATCGAGTCTTTCTTAGAATATATATTAACAGGGTAAATATTTTACAAATTTATTTACTTTTTAATATTTTAAAAAGACCCCATAAATGTATTTTTAAAACTCATTAACTACCATTCATTAACAAACTGATTGTAAAGAATTTCTTTTGATCAAAAATAGAGAATCAATGGTTCATAATACAATTTTTTAACTTAGTTAAAAGTAATATAATTATAGGAACACAATGCTCATTTTCCCTCCAATACAGATTGGTGACAGAAGTACATTTAATCATATCAGAAAAATACAATTTTTTCATGCGTCATCATTTTCCTTTTCTATCTTGGGTAATTTCTTCCTAGTCCATTTTTTCCTATGTCGTATTTTCCTCAGCCATTTCTTCCTAATATTCATTAAATGACACCTGATGCGTAACATCACTTAGGTGTGACTAACAGATTAGTATTTTCAGGATTCCCATACATAGAAGTACTCTGAGAAGTACGTCAGGACTGCTTTAATAAATGTAAAAGGAAAATAGCATTAATTATATCATAATAAACATAATAGTATTGATTATAGAGAGGGGTAATCAACACATAAGTGATTATGTAAATACTTTTATGAATATATAATATATAGTTAAGGGGATGAGTCCAGTAGGGTATTCAGAAGAAATAGACCAAGAAAATACGACCTGGGAAGAAATGGCCCAAGATATGTCCAAAAACTGAAAGGGAAATTTATGGTTAATGTAAAAATGGTCCAAATTTATGGGTAGGCAAGTATTTGAGTGGAATACAGATAAATATTGTAGAAATTGATAATTGATTAAATAATGGCAAAAATGTGTATCGGCAGCAGACATCTTCTACCGGTACTTCCGTAAAACCGAAATAACGAATTTCAATCGATAATCCTAGTTCTGCTTTTTGTAGACTATTTATCTTAACTGATGAAGAAGAGAAAATATAGTTTATTTGAGTAATTTTAAATTTTTTATATATCATGTTGTTATTTTTATATTACTATTGAGTAATGATTATTTTTATTTACTTTAATGAATGAGGAGTTTTTCAAATAATTCTAAGGATAGTTTTATTTTTGATATCTGTTATGTTAATACATTGAATAAAGAACAATAGTTATGTTAGTTTTGTAATTAATATGCACTTAAATAAAAATAAGTGTAAAATCAAATTGGTGTTTTTTTTTTTGCATTGCTGTTTAATTCAAGAATAATTAATTTTGAGAAGAAATACCAGCTGAGCTAACCAAGGAAGAAAGGCTTATACATTTCAATATGTCTGGATATTGATATAAAATAACTCTCATATAATAAATGTATTTGTAGTTTGCAGATCCCAAAGTCCTCAGCTCAAGATGTCTGCTCAAAAGGAGAGCCTAAGGAGTCGTGTCTGCTCCAAAATAACCATTGAACCCGTGCTCTTCATGTTTTCATTCAGTTTCGGGCTTTATATGATCATTGCTCAGAGCTTATACATAAGCAAAGTCTGCGAAGTCAACCTCAATTACAGCAAAGAAGTCTGTGATGATATTTATCAGCATCCAAAAATACAGATAGAAGGTAAGTAAAACAATCTATCATTTTTAGACTTATGTGTATATTTAACAAATTTTAATAAGGAATGTCTTACTATAAGGCCACCACGGTCCGATATAATAACTGGATACTCAATAGAGAAGAAAAATGCAATCAAAATTTCTTTAATGACTAAGATGGTGATAAAACATTAGTCTCGAGAAAAAAGAAACCATGCCATAAATATCCAGTAACGTCACCAGTGGCGCCGGAAATAATACATAACTTACCGAAAGGATTTGTCATATTTATCACCCTTAAATATAAATTTATCAATAAAGTCTTCAAAGTTTTACTGAAAACACTGTTAAGAAATACATTTCTTACTCTCAAGATAAAGTTTGATTAAATATATTACGTAACACTAGTCTTGTGTCGGTGCTTATCTAGGACCGAGGACTGCAGTCCAGTCAGGTCCGGTTCGGTCCAGTCTAGTCCTTTCTGTCGGTCCTTAAAAAAGGAAAAATGTTTCTTTTGACGTCATAACCTACGTCATGTTGTCAACATCTCTTAATGCTACGAAAAGAAAAAATCCTTTTTATGAGGAAAGTAACATCTTCAATCAGGTGATGACAAATATATTTTTTTTTACTTATGTTATTAATAAGTATTAAATATTGATTGTTATTACAAAAATAACATTTTTCTGGTCAGGATTATTATAAATCCATTTCATTATACAGGGTAACCAAAATTGATTAAAATAACATAACAATGAAATAATAAAAATCAATTAAACTGGAAAAAAATTAAATAATTTTAAAATGAAAAATAAATTCATTCAAAACTGAATGATTTTACACTTTGCAGAAACAAGTGTTTTAAATTGTAATGCTCTGTGCTTTTGTGTTTGTATATTATTTTATATGTATTTCCAAACAAAACAGTGATAACATTTAAGGCAACTATAATTACGAACACCTTATGATAAAGGTTTTTGTATTTTATTCTGACTACTTCCATCCTGATTTTGAATGAATTGATGATTTTTTTTTTACAATTCATTTGAAGAGAATAAAGTAACCATGTATTATGAAAGAAAAAACTCTGTTTTATTATAAGTATATTAAAAATAGAGATCTTAGGGAAAGTAGTTGGTGTTTAGAAGTAAAAATGGTCGAACCACAACCGATTATTGAAAGTTTTTCCAAGGAAGTATAGTAACGACTCACCACTGGGAATCTTGCTTCCTTTTGGTTCTAAACTGCTACACTCCAATGAAAGCTGATGTCATTTTTTAAATAAAGGGTTAAGGGGCAATAAAAAATATCCTAGGAAAAGAGGTCAGCGTTTAGGACTGAAAATAACCGGTCCTGAGCTGGGCTTTTTGAAGTCATAGCTACCGAACCGCAGTGATGGTTCACCACTATCGGCAAAATATACTTTTGGTTCAAAAGCGTAGTGGAAGCCTACTCGTCTCTCAATGTTGAGGGCGCAGGTTCGAATCCTCCCGATTTTGGTTAACCTCATTAATAACATCTTAAGTTTAATGGACTAATTTACACACAAGAATGGTTATTTATATCAGGTTGGAGGAACAAGTCTATCGAACCAAATAAGCAAAAAAAGCTAATTAAAAATTATAACGAATTTCCATCTCTTTATAATAATAATAATTATTATTATTATTCTTTAGTGCAAAAATATGTATCCACTCTTCAAGCATATAATGGGATTCTGCAAGGAATACCTCCAGTGTTCTACGCCCTTTTTGCTGGTCCTTGGTCAGATCGAAATGGTCGAAGAGTCCTCATGATGCTCTCAATATTCGGATACGTCTTCAATAACCTCGTCTTCATTATCAACACTATTTACTTCTATGAGCTAAAAGCAGAGTATCTCCTCTTCGAATGTCTTCAGGTGAGTGTTGTAATTGGTAGGCTGTGGTTACTAGTGTCCGTGGAATGAATATGATTGGTTGGCAGGAAGAGCACAAGGAAAAGTCATTGGAACTCTTCATTTATTAAACCAATAGGTTTATAAATTAAGCCTAAAGACATTGATATAGGTATTAACTATACAATAGTAACTGCTGATAATTTGATAAAACAAACCGGAAATGATATAAGTTAAGGTAAGAACACGTAATTAGAGATTATTCGTAATAGGACGCACTGGGCCTTGGGTTTAAAAAACAAAATATGTTATAATTGTGAACCCAAGGGCCAAAGGAAACTTAATATGAAATCGTATAGCGATCACCTGTCTCCCACGGACACTTTTTGAGTTCCCTTGAGCGGCTGTAATAAACTGGTTCTACTTCAAATGTTTAGGTAAATAATATGAAACTACCATTTGATAATGGGCTACCATTTTTGAGCCAAGGACACATCTGGAATTCCTTTTTTTATAATTCATTCATGAGTACCACTATTAGTGGATTGAATACTAAAAAGCTGTTCTATACGTTATTTTTCAAATCATATCAATAATACTTCGATAATTTTCATTATTCCTGCATGTCTTTTGCATTTCAATTATATTCAATTTATACTCTTTGGTTTGTTTAGCTCCTAGATTGGACCCACCTGCCTGGAATCCAGAATACACCCATAATGAACTTTTTATTATAAACAAACACTTACGTAAAAAATATAATAATAAACACTATAGTTTTGAAATTGAACCTATCCAGAAGCTATATTCTTTTAATTATAATTATGTTGAAAAGCACATATTTTAATTTTATGTGTTTATTTAGTATTTCTACAATTTCAATGTAAATATTGGTAGATTTATCATATTGTAATAATCAATTGAAACTAAATTCATTCATTGAGGACCGTGAGGAGAGACTCTTTATTTTCTGAAGGATGATATTCTTCTCTCCGAGTAGATATTCACACAACCACAAGAGAAGTGATTTGATATCATTCACTCTCATTTTCTTTCCGAAAATCACATTCAAATGTCTCAGAGTGGCATTGTGAGACATGTGAGGTGGTTCAACAAGAAAGTAATTCTAAATGAAAATGAGAAAGCGCATTTTGAAGTTTTTTTACTTCATAAAAATGACGGTCAAATATTTCAGAAATTTTTTAAGATCAGTTGCACACGTTTTTTACCCATGAATGTCATTTTTATTTCAATAAGTTAGAATGATTTTATTTGTATTGGACTTATTTGTTATAGTGTTCTGATATGATCCCTCAAAGGTAGTCCCTTTTTCATAGCCATAAGAGATTTATTCCTTAGCAATTATCTATTTTTAACATATAATTAGCAATTATCGGAGCCTGTATTCAACTAATCGAAATATTCTACTAATACAAACGAAGGAGAATTTTACCAACTTTATTATAGTGATGGTAACTCATTTTCACAAAGATCCATTTAAACTTGGATTCTTGCTGGACATGACCACATGTCTATGAATACTTAAAAAAATAGTGAATAATGAATCATTTTTATAGGACTGCACTGGGGGCTACGTCACGTTCTTCATGGCAGCCTACTCCTACATGTCCGATATATCTGACGTCAAGACCCGCACAAAGAGACTCGCCTTTTTAGACGGCCTCTTCCCCGTGGGCTGGTTTCATCGGAATGGCCCTCAGTGGAATCATAAAGAAGAAACTCGGATTCATTTACAACTTCGGAGGTGGTCTCATCCTTGCTGTCTGCGCTCTGCTCTACGTCATATTCTTCGTCAAAGACAGCCACAAAATGCGGCCCAAAGAAATCATGGAGAGCGAGGAATACCGAAGTCACATGGCCTCACGAAAGGACGCAAATGGAAGAAAAAGAATATTTGTAAGAGCATCTTCGACCTGGAGAATGTTCGAGATGCCTTCCGATGCACACTCAAGGAACGCCCTCATGGGAAGCGAACCTATCTACTTCTCCTCATGGGCTGCTTCATCATTGAGATATTCCTCATGAACGGGAAGGGCCTGTAATGTTTCTCTACCTGCGAAAGCAGTACAAATGGGATGAGGTCGTATTTGGAAAGTATTCCGCCATATTTGGCTTCTTAGGCCTCGCCACTCAGTACCTTGTAGTCCCATTCATGAGCAACCGCCTCAAACTCCATGACTCTGCCATAGCCATCATTGCCATTACGGGCTGCATTGTTCAACAGGTCATTGTGGCCTTTGCAAAGGAGGATTGGCTACTCTATGTTGGTGGGATCATTGCCTTTCTTGGAGTATGCATTACAACCGTCTCCAGATCCCTTATTACAAAATGTGTCGGGCCCTTCGAAGTGGGAAAGGTTTTCCAGCGTCATGGCCGCCTGTCAGGCCCTGGTTCCCCTTGTCGCCAGCCCTGTGTATAGCTTTCTCTACAAAAGCACCATCGAAACCATGCCTGGATCCTTTCTACTCCTCACGGCTTGCATTTATGCAGTGTTAAGTAAGTTATGATGGTATTGAGGTCCATACTTAGCAATATTAATGTTTATCTCACTTTATTAATTTCAGTCAACATATTTATTGTCATATACTTTGGACTGAAAGAAATCGAAGCCAAGGAAAAAGTCTCTTATGAGATGACTCAGTTGACCAATGAAAACTTCTGGAGAATCCTCCAGATATACATCAGTACTAAAGTCTATTAATGGCTTTTCATAACTCATCCGGATCTCAGAGTTACATGCACTTTTCCAAATACCATTATATTTCAATGCATATGTAGTTGCTTCTACATAGTTGATGTATTTCCAATCTTGATGTTTACATTGTTTTATGTTACTTAATCATTTAAAGTCTCGATAAATGCTATATTTTTTATGTTGATCATACCTAGTTTTTATACTTTTCCTCTATTTGTATTTGCATCCATGACTTGGTTCTTGTACTATCATAGTCTTAAAGTTAATTTTTTAAATAGTTTTGTATAATATAATGTCTTTCCAAAATTGAAATACTTTTCATTGCAAAAAATGAAGTAATATTTGCGTTTAAAAGTCTCAAGGTAAAGGATTGGACTAATATAATTGACTAGGTTATTTTTAAAAATGAATCCCAACCACCTATCACGTATATAAAAATTTCACACACAATTACTGAATAAAAAAATGGATACCAATGTCCGAGTTAGCAACTGATGACATAAGTATTATTATCCCTTGAGCTGATTAAACCTAAATAATAAGTATTAAGAAATTTTAAAAAATGATAAAGGACAAAGTAACATCAAATGACGTCATTTAAGAGACTACTTTTTGTTAAAAATAAAATAGGATGCCAATATATATATATATATATATATATATATATATATATATATATATATTCAAAGAGCTCCTTAAATAGACTGATTTTTTCTTCTCTGTTGAGTATCCGGTGAATATAGTGGTCGGTGGTCCCAAGTCTAGGAAGAGTAGATATCGTAACAAATGACTTTATTCCCTATCAAACTAATATTACAGTGGGTCAGTGAGAACGTCTTCAAGGACCACAAAAGGAAGCATTGAACAATGTCTCCAGTAAGCCTCTACCTGAATCAGACTTGTTGATTTATTGTTTCATTTGTTGTCGTTCGCGAACGACGAACGACAAATTTTTTGACGAACGGCAAGGAAAATTCTTTATCGTTCGTTTTTTGGCACAAAAACAAGACAAAGATTTTTAATTTTCATGGGACAAATTTGCTTTCTAAAAAAGCGTCATTACATTTTTCAGAATTTCTTTCTAAAAAAACGTCATCACTTTTTCAGAAATTTATTTCTAAAAAAAATCGTCATCAATTTTTTGAGAATGGCAAACGATAAACGAATGATGAACGACGAACGATTTGAATTTAAAATTAACGATGAACGACAACTTTTGGCCAACTACAAAAGAAACGACAATTTTTCGCGAACGTCAACAAGTCTTACCTTAATATCCCCAACTACTTTACATATTTATGTCGTATTAATGCCAATAAACGAAACGAAATCTATGAAATCTTCAAATAATACGTGAGATACAAAAAAAGGTTTCTGGATAATTTTTTCTACGACTTTTCATAGACAGTTAACAAAATTAAATCGTAGATAACTGGTTAAATCATACATATTACGATATTAAAATAGACTCATGAGATGATGCAAGGTCTATTTATAGCCTTGTTTATAATTGAATGAGATGGAATGTAAGAGGTTTTTAATTATATTAATTATTTTGATCCGTATATTATGATTTTGATCATTAAAAGAGGTAGTGACGTATTCGAGAACACATTATTTTATTATAAAAATACAATTGTAAGTTCGTGAAAGAGTATCATAATTGTTGAATAGAATTTATGCTACTTTTTTAAAAACATCTGCCCGAGTTGAAGTTATAAAAAATGGTTCAATTTGCGAACTCAACTCAAAGAATGTATCTAAAACAATGACAATGGTTTCATTTACATATAAGTTCATACATTCGTTACTGTGTCTTTTATTTAAAGTGTAAATTAGTCTTTGAGACTTAAAGCTTGAATATTGATTACTAAATTTTAAGATAATGGTAAAATAGTTTAAATTATTTAATGTTCTTTAATTCGATTTGGTTTTCAACAACATACTGCATCATAATGTTCAAAATAGGATTATGTACATAGAATGGCTATATATCAAGATGGTGGATAGAACAGAAAAACGAACGCACGTTCAAATCGAACGCCTCAACGGATTTCAAATGAATAGATGACGAACGAACGTATTTTTTGTTTGCGTTTGTCCATTCAATTTACATTCTTTACTTCATACTTTATAATAATAATTCATTATATAGTTATTTTGAATTTCTTAGTAAATAGTATGAATAATTGTAAATCATAATTTGTCGACACACTTGTCGATTTGTCGATAACTAAAAGCATTATCAATAAAATCAATATTTTACAACTTAACCCTAGAAATACCAGAAAAAAGCGAATTGAAGGCAATTCTTCTATCGGCTGCGGCAAGGGTTTAGACTTCAAGATACCTTCCTTTTTCGACAATTCGTGGGAATGGCACTAAGTCTTTAAAAAATTTAGAATAATTTTTAAAATATAGAAAGATTTTAAACTGTGACATTTAACTTATTATCAATTATTTTAATTATATGTCATTTGTATTGTATAATATTTTTGCAATATCTACTTTCAGTTATTTTAATTAGAATGTTCTCTGTTGAGGTAAAAAGTTTAAACTATACTGTTTGTTTGTGTATTTTTTTTACGTGTTTACCTCAAATTAAATATCAATATTTTTTAAATATGTTTTCATAAAACTGTGAAATAAAAAAATGTTGTAGAAATCAAATCAGGTCTTTCAGACCCGGCGTATCTTATCGTACAAATCGTTTGAAGAACCAAGGGGAAATTGCATACGATATCTCGCAGATTTTTTTTAGCGTTGAATTCAAATCAAACCTTATCATTGGTGAAATTTTACGGTAACTGAGTATTTGAAATTTTAAATTAAAGCAATTGCTAATGAATACCTCATGTTTTATACATAAGAAAGGTTTGTCGAATATATGACCTAGTTTTCTTCTTCCATAAATGTAATTTAATGCATTAAATTTAGTACTTAAGATCGATATATTCTTAATCCAAAAAAAAGGAAAGTTAATCCAAATACAAAGAATGCTAAAGTTATAAGTGAAATGTTATTTTATGGGTGTTCATGCCCATTATTTCATCTCCTAGGAGTTATCAAAAATAATTTAATCTTCATGATAAAGTATTTTTTATAGGAAAAAAAAGTTTTTCATTTCAACGAGGAAAAATATTTGTATAATGAGCCTTCTAGTTTTGCAAATATCTCAGTAACAGTTTTTATTGTACCAAAGAAAAGGCCTGATTGGGATTCAGCACTAAAGCATATATTTATCATATGCCATTTCTGCTTAAATTACTTTTAAAAAAAAAATCAAATTTAATAAGCCGGATCTGACAGACCCGGTTATATTAAATGATTATTTTTTATTTTCCTTATAAACCATTGATTTGATACTCACAAATAGTTTAATTATTTACATGAATGGAATAAAAATTACAAATTTTCAGCTTTATAAATTTAATGGTCTCTTCTTATGAACGATAGAATTCCGACGCCGGGTCTCCACACCCAATGGTATTATTTCTATGGTATATACCAATTTTCGCCTAAATTTTGTTAATTCTTCAATTTGTAGTAGCCACTAGTCCGTAATACAAAACGAGTGTTGAAACAGCCCTGTAATATTGAAATATGAAATAGGAACAAACTAAAATGTTCGGTCTTTTTTCAATGACAGAAAAACGGCTGAACAGATTATTTTTTCAAATGAAACGGGTGAATAGACAAACACTAAGCTGCGAACGCCCAAGAAGCCTGATGTGTATTTTGGTCATTTATTTATTCAAACGGAATATCATTATTTACGTTTAGCTCTTCAGAATTCTAAAAACAGTTTAGGTTGAGCTAGTAATGAGACTAATCCTCGAATTCAAGCAAGCATGTCTGACTGCATCACCTTATACACCGGCTGTGTATGATTTTGGTTTTGTTAATTGTCCATAACAAGTCCAAGAAATAATTGTGTAGGAACCATTATTGAAGTTGAAAACATGGATTACTTATTTCTACTTATATCAAGAGAAAAAGTTAATTTAGTCGACACTAAATTTTATTTTTCATCAAATTGTGAATTATGTTTTATATAAATTAAAAGGTGCTTATTGCAATTCTCTTCTGAAAAAAATAAGTTTTAACTTATTATAAATTATAAATTTTGTAGTTAAGGCTAGGTGATCTTCAATCCAAATATCTGTTCTAATTAAGGATATTTTGATAATATTTTTTGTAACACATCAATTTTTTTTCACAGAAAATATATATGTACATTGATATATATATATAATATATATATATATATATATATATATATATATATATATATATATATGCTAATGCACAGTACAACAATAAAATAAGTATATTAGCTTTAAATTTTAACAACGCTTCTGAATAAACATATATTAAAAGTGTTAAAGAATCCAATGTCATCATAAACGCAAAAACAGTTTGTACGTTTTTTTAATATTTTATAAATCTTCTGTAGTTTACTTGAAAAGAATGTGATATTCTTGGATAGTACTTTATAGCACTTGTCCAACAGAGTTCCATGAAGTATATCACAAGTAGAGGGAATTTTGAGGTCCAAAGCCGCGTACTGAGCTTCGGTAGATATCCAAATTGACCTTAATTCAGCTGGATAAATTGGACCCCATGTAGACAATCTCCGGGCAATTCATCCTTAGCCTCAAGAGGCACACATAGTTCCAGTTGGAAACTACAATTTACTTTATTATTTATATGCCTTATCTCTAAAATTGGGATCTACCTATCGTCAGGAATGATCAAAGTGCAAGTTCCCTGAGTAAAAGGAGCTTTATTGTTAATTAATACTAATGAGTAATATTAGAGCAACCTATGTATTCTACAGAATTTGTAAATGACACTCATAGAGGTTCATAGAAACGGCTCTTAATGTTCTAAAGAATTATATTCTAGTTCCTGAGTTGATGTTCATACACCAACAGCCACAAGTGAATGAATAATACAGTCGGCCCTCGTTACTTCGCCCCTCGACATCTTGCAGTTCTTTTACTACGGGACAACGGCTTGGCTCCCGTTTTTTTCACTAAAATTAAGAAATATTCAGTGGTATATAAGATATTTGAGGTTGAAAACTGGTAAATCTTCGAAAAAGCAAGATGGCGACCCAAAAAAAGGTCCGGCCGTGTACATGTATTTAGACGCACGTACAACAACAAGGCAAAATGGCGGTAAGTTTAAACGCCGAGTGATGTCAAATCTCTCTAAATTTCAATATATATCAACATCACGACCCTCATATATATCGTGGTGGTCGAGTAGTGGATCCGGGCCGTTGCGACTTTGCGAGAGACGACTGTATATATTATTCAGATGTCTTGAGGGTTTCTGAAATTATGAAAGAACTCGATCTAACTGGCTTTCTCCCCAATCATTTGCAAATACATATGCAGCCTAGGCGTTGTACTTTTAATCTTCAATGACTTGATTCTCGTCAGCTCTCAATTTTCAAGTACGAATGAGTTCGATATACATAGCTTTCAAATATGAGAGTGATTTCTTTAAAATTTATATTCAATGACATCACAAAGAAAAGTTCGGATTATCATCTGAGCATCTTATTCTTCATTGAGTTGCGAGAAGCTGCTGTATTTAATTAATTATGATAGGTATTATTACAAGGGATGTATTCCAGGGATGTGATATTCCAAACTCCATGGATCGAGGTCAGTGTTAAAGAAACTTCTTTGTGTACTTTAGGATGAAATTCTTCGCTCTAAGTTGATGCTCACATTTTAGTATCTAGGATTTAAAATCATGGTGCATTTCATAATGTCAAGATCAGTTTTAACACTTACACTTTGTTTCTTTCAATACATCACGTTCTTGAACAGTGTCCCAGTGATAAGATACTATCGAGGGAATTTGAGCGAATTCAAATATATTCATTGTATGTTAAAAGTTCATTACTTTCACTGACACCTTGGTGGCTACTATAGTTTATTTTATTCATGAATGATCTTTATTATTTACAAGGTTGACACTCATTCAATACAAAAACCTAGCTGCTTTCTATAGCGTTTCAAATCAATTTCAAATATATAAGGAATGAAAAAAACAAATGGAGAGCTCTTCCCTTGTTCAAATCTCCTATCAAAAGAACGTAGTAACGAAAGCCCTTTAGTTGAAGGGAAAGGATTAGGAAAGCCTCGGAAGAAAGTCCCATTCGAAAGTAGCATTACTTCGAAAGAGGAATTTTTGTCACGTTTTGATGCAAATTGTTCAAAATTACACCTTTTATTCGAAGAGTGTGAATACATGCATAAGGCTTGAGATAGATAAATCTCCAGGAATCAGTTTATTGTTTGTCTTTGTAAGTACGAACCCCCCGTGAAAGAGATTTTGGTGATTACGGAAATTAATTTAGAAAGCTTCTGTTTTTTAGTTTGAATATACTTGAAATGTTCATCCTTTAGGGGTTGGGGTCTATTTTAAATTAAAATAAAACAACATATAGGTCGATTAGTAAATATTAGCATTCAGTTTATCATTGTGTATTATATGAAAATTTGCATAATTGATTATATTTCTATAGATTAATTCTACTTCACCGAAACTTAATTAGGTGTTGGTCCGTATTGTATCTATCTATGAGCTTCGCATTTTACTTAGTTTTAATTGTGTAAAGGTACAGAAACATGAACATATAATAGTTTTTTCCTAGTATGGATGTAATCCATGAATTTCTATTTTTCAGTATTATTTCTGTCTATAAAAACTTTTCAAGAAATTATTTCAGAAATATAAAATAATATAAGCAAAAAGAAGGTACATACAAATATGAAGAAAAAGACAAAAATGTTATTGGAGATGCCCTGGACAAAGCGTTTCCCTGACCACTCCCCCCCCCCCCCCCCCCTTCCTTTCCTCACGGTCTAAGAAAATATTCGAAAACATATCCAGCTGCAAATGCATGAATCCTTGGCTCTTGACACAATACTTGGCCAGATGCTATGTGTGATAAATCCAAGATGAGTTAATGAATTGTAAAAAGCAATTATCCCCTAGGGAAGCTATCTTCCACATTTGATGGCCTTGTACTTTTGGTACTCCCAGGGCAATCTTGACGCAGAGGTTTAATTTAATTATCAAGAACATTTAATCATTCTATACTTCAATAGTCCTATCATTACATCCTATTATTGATATTTAAAAAATCATAAATGCAACAATGGGAATCAATGAAGTCACATATCTCATTTTTACTATTATTAACAATAGCAAACACGTAGCAATTTGGACGTTATAAATATACCCAACCTCTGCGTACAAGACTGCCCAGGGAGTACCGTACTTTTAATGCATATATGACTACCTTGGTTATACAACCGCTTTTCTAAGGGGAGATATTATAATGCAGGGTTCAGGTCATTTTTTTTTGGCATATTGATTGGGTCGTAGGAGGAACTTGAGAGATAGGGTGTGTCGATTACTTTATTTTTGAAGCTATATCTTGAAATCCCTAATAGACGAGAAGGGAGATTTGCAACTCATGTGTAAAAAAGAAAGATAAAAAATATTGATACAATTTACTAAAATGATTATCCAATCGCGTTGAATGAATCTATTATAGGTGAAAAAGGTTATTTTCTTTCATTATTCTAAAGCCAATGTTAATTTTTAATACATGACTGAGTCTGATCCTTTACTCCTCTTTAGTAGGGGCTGAATGAGTGGCATGAGTAGTGAAAATATAATATATGGTACGATTGTAAACTATTCATAGCATGAGTTTAGGACAATCACCCCCCGACTAGCACCCCCCGTTACTAATATTTATTATCTCTTTAAGTCCACTATGAAGTTAACTATGTTTTCTTTATGACAAAATTGCATTAGTGTTTGAAACTATATTCCTAATATCGGTCATATGTTTTAATTGACCGATATTAGGAACAAATTTTCAAACACTATTACAAAAGAAAGTATAATTAACTTCATAAGTGGACTTAAGGGATAAGAAAATATTAGTAACGGGGGGTGAATGGTACGAGAGGTAAAAGCCCAGGACTGATTGTCGGGGTGGGCTAGTCCAGGGATGATTGTCGGGAGGTGTGGGTCCTGTTTCGCTTTCCGTTATGCTTTGTATATTTAAAAAGCAGACAGTGGCTGATATTTTAAACCAAAATATTTGCATATAAACCTATTTATAATATTATAACATAATACGGGCTTAAAGGTACCTATGAAACTTCAGTCAGCTTTTAAAAAAATATTTTTTTGTTAACATAATAGTGCCATTATAATACATAACTATATGTTCCCTCCGACAATTATAAACACCTTTGGTCCATGTTAGTTAAAATTATAATTCGCCAGTTTATAGTAGCATTTTTTAAATAAAATAATATACAAATGATCCTGAAATCTATATCGATTTTACATGCAACTAAGTTGAAATAGAAACTAATAAAGATCTTGTGTGATTCACAAAGTCAAAAAATATCAGAAGATACTATACTAAAAAGGACAAACAAATTTTCCTAGATAGAATCTGGGGTGACAAGGAATTTGACAATATTGTTAGCTTCATGGAGTCATGTAATAAATCTAGAGATTTTACGTTCTGTGTCTATATGTTAGTCTAAAAGTGGAAAAGCTGTCAGGGAAAAATCCTCTTAACCCAGAATGAAAGGAAATCAAGGCAAATACAATGCAATTGAAAAAATGTCTGGAGAAAGACAAGTTCCTAGAGCTAATTTACAGAGAAGTTGGTTGAGTTGTGATCTGATACTACTCAGGACGAAACCTCCTTTAGGTATCCCTTGGAAAAAAACCAGGCGCTGTCATTAAGCACGTTGGATGGTGAATGAATTCAGCTCTATAAAGAAGTATGTTTTCTGAAAAACTGCAATCTCTATTCCACTACTTCCAAGCTAAAGAGATCAAACAAATTTTTGACATTTTTATTCACAAGTTACTGGATACCTCTATATCACCAGCTGATGCTCCAATCAACGATCTGTTAACTTGTAGCGCGAGGAGGAGGAGAAATGACGACTCAGGGTTGAGGTAAAAGAGTGTCTTTATTAACCTCTTGCCTGCAGCTTATATAGCCGAGACAGAGGACTTAAGAGATTAAGAACCGTGAGGTGTGAGAAAGAGTGGTAGCTGACTTGCTGTTAATAAGCAGGTCATCCGCTACAAACTTTTCAAGAATATGGTTCCATATATTTCTCAAGACAGTGAAGTAGCAACTTTCTTTTCACAATAAATAAATAAAACACCGTTGGTATTCACCCAAAAAACAGTAATTTTTGTATAAACAAATTTGTATTTGTTCACACGAAAATATGACAGGTTGCAAAGAAATATCACAGTAAAGTTATCAAAAACAGAGAAGCTTCAGAAAAAGAAAACTCCGTGTTTGCTAGCATAACTGAGGCAACAACATTAGTAGACCTTATCGGGATTACATCAAACCATTTTTTATTTGATGTTTGGAGACTAAATGTGATTACTAAAAGCTCTCTTCTGACATTTGAAAGCAATGATTTGTTTTAATTAAAAGGATTGGATTGATAAAAAAAAGTTAACAGTGAGGAATGGCTTACCGAGGAGTAAAAAAAATAAGTGATTTCGTTGCAAATACAACAATACAAAAATCAACAGCTTTTAGGAAACTACAAAGCTCAATGATCAATGTAAAATAAACATAAAATGCATTTTTTAGGAATTTAAATATCTACATTATTCTTGCCATTTATGTCCTATTTCCATCTTCCAATGACGTAGGTGTTATACTCTTTTTAAACACACCAGATGTCACTACTAGAACCTTTTTTTACATCATCCAGCTTCCAAATTCCCATGATCTTTGGACCTCTCTCATCGGTATTTCCTCCTCCAGTTCCGTCCATTTCCGACCTCTATTATTCGTAACAAGAACCCCCTCAACCTCGAGCGAATGTCCATGGCTATAAGCCCGAAGGCTTTCCCCTCGACAAAAACAGTGTCTCCTACTGGAACCGACTCTTCTTGAGATTTCTCAGAATCACACCACGGCCCGAGTGATCCACGGGACGGGGCGTTCCGTGTCCCAGGCCTCCACACCCGGGAATGGGCCATTCGAAAGCACCTCTACAACAACACGGACGCCACGGCTCTTCATCTCCTGGGGACCATCATTGGACAGAGGACCCTTCAAACCGGGGTCCTGGAAGTCAACCTTCAAATGACGGCAGAGGAACTCCAGCGGGAAAGATGAGCTCCTTCATCAAGTCCATTCGGGATACAGGGCTCATCACATCCGAGAGAAGGCAATACACTCAGTTCAATCCCTTTCAACAACTCGGATTCGCTACGACGAAACCCCAAAAATAACTTTAAACCCTGGGAACTCATTGATGAACTAAATGATATTTACGTTTTAAAAGTTGGTTCATCACTCATTTTCCTCATCAATATATACTTATTGTTTTGTAATTATAGAAGAGTAGCTGTGAAATCTTTCAATACATTGTATTAATTATTACACGGACACTCAATTCGATCCTTTTTGACAACTCGGGCTCGCTAGGACTATTGTAAGCCAGTAATATATATATAACTAACGGGTGTGCGCGGAAAGTTATGGTGCATGACAGTCACTGTATTGAGCAAAAGATCTATGTTTTCTTGAGGTTAAATCATAGAGTCCAAACATTCATTAAAGACTTGATAATGAAGGATCAGGACTTCAAGAGCCTCACACAGATCAAGATCCAGCTCTTGACACCTCAACAGAGAGCAAACGTATTGAGAGAGGCAAAAATATTATCGACTTTCTCAAGTTGTGCCCACAAAAGAGCCCGAATCTGAACCACCTTTACTTCAGCATTTGACCTCATATCGAGACCAACGCCTGTGCCAATCACCATCCGAGTGTGGACTCCCTGAGGTCCGCCGTCAACAAAGAGGGGCCGCCATGTCAAGGGACTACATTCGTCACTGCTGCAGGCTTTCAGCAGGCGTATCAGGGCGTGTTTAGTGGCAGAGGGTTGTGCATTGCAGACTAATATATATAATGAAATTTTGATAAATAATTTTTGTGTAACCAAACAAGATAAGGAGCATTTTAGTTTTACATGACTTCATGCACCATGACTTTCCGTGAACCCGGTATATATATATATTATATATATATATAGGAACATATATTATAATTCAACAATAAGATGATGTTTTAGATGCACAAATTTGTATAACATCTACATATTATAGAAATTGAATATGATATTTTTTCAAACCAAAGCAAATCATAAAGGTAGAAATTTTATGTGTTTAAAAAATAACAAATATTGGGGCAACCAATATTTTGTCAAGTTGAAGTAAACTAATTCAACATGTTATAAATCCTTAGTTTATGTTGAGTGTAATACAATTGCCGTTCAGCGATTTTATCTGCTCTTTTTCTTTAATTCATATGTCGAAACGTCACTATTTACCTACATATTAGCCCGACTTAGATATATACTTGATAGAGATCGGAGTTTTGTCGCCAATCAATTGTGATACCCGATATTATATTCTGATCATCTTCATTCATCCTTTCATGAGCAACATAAAGTGTATTCAATATATATATATATATATAAAAGGCTGCATCGTATCCGGAATAAAACCAAACAAACCAGGTTGCATTGATATTAACGTATTTTGGTCGAAAATTTGACATAAATAGTTCTTAGCAGTGTTTTGATATTTAAACGTATAAAGGAATTTTCTGATCGTAATTAATTGGCGGAATGGTTAACGGTTCTGATTTATATATGTATGAGCGCATTTTTTCGGTTAATGGTTATATACTGGGGTGAAGGTGGTTTCAAGCTCTTGCCGGTACTCCGCATCTTTATTTGCAAATAATTTTATCCACTGAAATATAATACAAACAGCAGTTTGAAATTAAATACATTATTGTGCAAGAACATATTTTCCCCAATTCTGTTTGACTTATCATCTCCTTTTTTAACGGAACGCCGTACTCGTCCTACTTAAAAATAGTCGGTAACTACATGCATGAATGATGCATGTTATCGTGTCTCAAAAAATAACAACTAAAACCTGTTTTAATCAACAATCTGCAAGTGTCAAAACATATTACCGTCTTTTTAGAAATTGTAAGCTTCAGGCTTGACTAGTCAAGATATACTAAAGCTTTAGACATCTTCAAATCTGACTATTGGGAAATATTCAAATATTTATATATTATATAAGGGTGATTCTTATTTCACATTTTTGGATTGAGAGTCGGGCACCCCTTTGGATTTTACCTTAGTGCACAGAAATCATCTTGTGAAAGTTTGAACGAAGTGAAATAACGTTAAGTGTCTCCTCCTTAACGGACCCAAAAACTTATGTAGTATTTTTTTGCCTTTCATATCATCAATATAAATGATATTTTGAAATAATAGTGTGCAAAATGTTGGAAGGACCTCAAGGATTCATAATTAGTTTTTTATATACATATTAAATAAACAAGAGATTAAAGTTTTGAAATAGTCATTTTTGGGGTATTTTCCCTAAAAATGACTCATAAATATTTTTCATATATTAATTCATAAATTGAATTATAGGCGCAGTCTCAAAAGGCAGATATTCCAGGGGCCTTAACTCCCAAAATGTATTCTTGTATTACTTAAGCATTCAAGAATCAAAAAAGTATTTGAATATTTTTAAAGAAAAGGGCTGAAAATTCCCGTTTGTTTTAAGTGACTGTGAGATAAATGGAGAAATTCAGACGTTGATTCGATTGTATTAAGACCTTTTACTTCAATTAACATTACTCTTGAGATCCTATCCTCAGAAGAAACAAAGTTAAACCATATCAATGATATAAAATTGTCAAATAGCTTTATTTTTTAAGTTTTATTTTAAACAATCATTTCCCTATAACATAATTGTGTGTTTAATTATAAGAATAACTATGAACTCTTTAAATACATAATAATAATAATAATCATTTTTAGTGATAAAAGCATAACTTAATACATAACAAAGTGAGCCTAAACTAAATAAACAGAGAGAAATGCAATGAATGGCTTGATATAAAAAACTATCCATCCATTTCACCGCTTCTTAACGATCTGGAAGCATACACCCACTCGCTTCATGACCTTACAAATAATGACTTTCAGCTCATTTGAAATGGGGGATGAGAGTAGGATATCACAGGTGTGATTGTAGAGCTCGGGCATCACTTGCGTGAACTTCTCATCGTTCACTCTATACAAGTGATGGAAAATGACGAGAAGCAGGGAGTTCCATTCGTCCTTTTGGAGCTTGGAGGTCATGGAGAGGTAGTGGGCAAAGGCCTCCCGAAGTATGTCCAGGAGCTTGTTGTTAAGCCCCGTGCTTCCGTCTACGTAGAACTCGAAGATGATTTGGAGGCAGCAGGTCAGACTGCTTGTCTCGTACTTGATGAGGACGGGGAGGAGGGTCCTGTCCTCCGTGGAGGATATGAGTTCCCGGGCGGACTTGTGGGAGGCCACGAGACTGTCCACGATGCGGATGTAGGCATCGTCGATGAGGGATATGACGGAGGAGTTATTCTTGAGTCGGTTGAACACGACGCTCTTGACCGTAAGGATGACGTCCAGGTGTATGGCGACCCTGTTCTTGGAGGGCGTGACTGCAGCGGCAAATGTACCACTTACGACGTCGGCCAGGAACCGGAGAATGAGTCCCTCGGACTCCTGGTCAATGAGCTTCTCGTTAGTAACGACGAGTGTCTTGAGGCATGAGATGGCGGACTTGGAGAGCTGGTCGTTGTCCTGTGAGATGCACCATTGGTAAAGGGAGAGCAAGTCCACAAGGAGAATGGAAGAGAGCTCTTTGAAGAACTCGTTGAATACGTCCGTTGTGGCGCAGAGGGCGTGGTTGCACGTAGTGTCGATCCACTCGTTTTGGTGTAGACTCCGCTCGTCGTCGATCTTGCCCACGTCGAATATCCGAAAAATGACCTTGAACAAATCCTTCCACCAGTGTGTCTGGAAGTGTCCCCCGTAGTTCTTGACCACCTCAAAAAGAATGGTGAGGCTCCTCGTGCGGATGTCCAGCTTGCTACGGTTCATGACGCAGGAGAGTTCGAAGAGTATGGGAAACCATCCTCGCATCCAGACACGGTCGCGGTCCTCGCTCTCTTCGCTGCTGAGGAGAAACTTTCCGCCGCGTTCGGCCACAAAGCTCGCGCACTTTCGCACCAGTTGCAGGGCCTCCATGGCGATTTCGGGGAAGAGGACGTTGCAAGCGTACTCTGAGAGGCATTTGATGCAGTCTTGGAAGAAGTCCACGACTGTGATGCCCTTGGTGTCCTCCAACATGGACTCAACAATGTGGATGATGCTTTGAAAGCTGAGGCTGACCACGGCAGAGTCCTCGTCACCGGCCGCGATCGTGAAGGTCGCAAATATGTTTTTCCACCCAGACTTGATGTTCCTTGCCTTGCTTTGAACCATTTGCGCCAGGCATCGGACTACCATGTCCCGGATTTGCGTGGACTTGTTATTTTTGACGATGTACTCGAAGGGTCGGAGGAAGTCCTTTTGGAAGTGGAAGTTGTCTAGCTCACCTTTTTCCAGGAACTTGAAAGAGAGCTGCTTGAGTGAGTCCACAGCAAAGAAGGAGACGTTTTGGGTCTCGTGGCAGCCCACGTCATTGAAGTGGTCGCCCAGGACGGCCCAAATGCGGGACCACTCCAGGCGGATGCGCTTCATGTTATAGTAGCTGATCTCTACGAGTTTGATGAGGGAAAACATACGGGGTTTGGGCTCGCTTGAGATCTCGTCACGGGAGACCTGGCAGAGGGCCTTGATGAAGTCCACGATGGCATCTCCGTCCAGGTTCTTGGAGCCCGTGAAGATCCGATCTACGGCCACAATGACGCTTTGGGAGTTGGCCTCGCTGAGGGAGGCCTCCCCTTCGGAGGGACCCTTCGAAGTCCCGTTTTCTGCGATGGAGAGGGCCTTGGAGCTCGCAGCGGATATGAGGGACCCCGCAGAGAGGCCTCCTACGCTCCCATTGCTGCCTGTTCCCACCATCTGGCAAACTCCAGCTGGGAGATGCACTTCATGATCTCCAGCCAGGAGGAGCTCAGGTAGTTTCCGTCGGAGTGGGCGATGGAAATGAGGGTCTTGATGGTGTCGATGTTCTTGGCCTTGATTTCCGTGACGTTTGAGTTGTCCGTGAGAAGCGTAAAGCGGGCCAGGGCCTGGACGAAGGCGTTTCGCTCTAGGGAGAACCCAAAGATGCAGGAGATTCGAATGGCGCACTGGATGCCGCCCAGGCAGAGCTGCGATATCTCTGCGTCATCACAGTCCTGGAGTCCCACGCTGAATGCCGCCAGAATGGGGGACCAGAGAAGCTTGAACATGGGCTTCACGTGATCCAGGTGGGTCGCGGAGGTGAATACGTCACTGGAAGAGGATGCGGCGGACTCCATGAGGGCGCCCGCAGTCTGCGAGATGTTCTCGCTCTCCATGGACCATATCTGAGTGCGCTTCTTCTGGTCTACGACGAAGCCTGTCTTGCCTACTTCGGAGGTGTTGGCCCGCATTTTGATTTCACTGGAGGCGATTTCCTCGTAGATGTTTGAAAGGTACTCCTGCGGCAGGTCCTCGCTGTCGTTGATGCCCCTGTTGTTCCGGATGAACTCTTCCTTGGTCATCTTCTTCTTAACCTGGCTGCTGTGTAGGTCTGTGGTGAGCATTATGATAGAGTATGCCAGGACGTAGGCCGTGTCTGCACTTGCAAAGAAGTCCTGTGTGGGATTGCACACGTAGTAGCGACTTGCAAACTTCTCCATGAGGCGATCAATCTTCTGAGCCTCACCAGGGAGACGAAAGCCCTCCAGGAAATGCCTAAGGCCTCCACAAATCTCATGCTCCCAAAATCCATGAGGTCCACGTAGGCGTACATGACCCCCGTGTTGTCCAGGTCGCCCAGGAACTCACCCAGGATGTTCTTGTTCACGCGGTTGTTCTTTCGAAGGAGAAACGCAGCCAGTGAGCCCTGCTGGTCCTCCACGATCCCCTGGCTGATGAGGTAGGGGATCCCTTTGGAGGGCTTTTGATTGAAGAGACGGATCCCTGCTCAAGGACGTCCTTGTTCTGCTTCACCTTTTCGTATTGGGAGGGGTGGTCACTGTTGTGCTGGGTCTGGGGATGCTCGTCCTCCTTGGGACCATGAGCGATTCCGTTCTCCACACTGGGCGTGTAGTGGGGGTTCACATAGAGCTCCTTGCTCCAATCCACTAGGCATTTTAAAATGGACACGAGACACTCCAGGCCCTTGATCCGTATCTTTTTGACCTGGTGTGGGGAGGCACCTACATCAAAGGCCTGTCGACCCTGGGCGATCTTGGACAAATCGTCCACGAGACGCTCGAATATGTTCGCCGCATTGAGGTCGCAGTCGTAGTTGACGAATATGTCAACGACAATTTGTGGGTCCTCGCAGATCTTGGATATCCCCTGAATGACCATCCACTTTTGCTCAAAGGATGAGCTTGCGGCCTCCAGGATGTTGAGACAGATTTCCTTGAAAAATATCTCGATTTGGGACTTGAGATACTTTCGGTACTTGGTGAGGATGGATATGAATAACGTGATGGAGAGCTGGAAGACCTCTGAGATGATGGAGACCCCGTTGACGGAGAGGGCCACGCATAGGTACTGCTTGAGGACCGAGATGAAGATGTGGTCCGAGGTGAAGGTCTCCCCTCCATTCTGGAGTATGGAGAGGAGAAGGTGGAGGGAGAGGATCTTAGAGCGGAGGCCGTGGGACTTGTTGTCCGCCGTCTCCTCAGAGGAGATGGGGGCGATGCTCAGCTTGCAGAGGGAGCGGAGCAGGAGAAAGCAATCGTTTTGGAGGACTTTGTGGATCTGTGAGGGGTCCAAGGCCCGCTCGACAGCCTCGGAGAGAAGAGGGCCCACGACCCGGTAGGACTCCGTGTCTTCCAGAAGGGGAAGAGGAGGAATGCTCTTGAATTCCTTGGAGGCCACTTCCATGCGGAAAAATATATTGTTGAGCATTTGGTTGAGGGTTGCCTTGGCCGTTGTTTGATTCACGACGTTGCGACCCGCGAGGAATATGTTGAAACAGGTCTTCACAGCAAGGAGCAAGGAGTTCTCGTGCACTGCGATGTTAGCTGAGGTCACAATTGTCAATAGGGCTGTAAAAAAACCAATATGAGCGTTATTAACTTTATATCTCAAGGAAGTTGCACGTTGTTTTAATAGATTGTATTCTATTGGTTATGTAGTTTGGGATTCAACATATTGTTTATCTTCTGAAATAATGGGCAATAATACTTATTAAAAAATATTTTTTTCCCGGCTAAAAACATAGTATTCGGTAATCTGCGAATATTTTATACTGTGTAAAAATAAAGTACACAAAATTTATATACAGGGGAAAAGAGTAAAACTATTCAGGGCAGTTGGGAAGAGTCATAAATGAACATTTTAGCTCACATTTACTCCCCAAACGAATAACATTATATAAAAGGACGCTTGTAACACTATAATGCTTATTTATATCCAGTCGGGTGCAATTTTATCGCATCATATAGGGAAAAAATAACGTTTTAAAATAAGTTATAAGATTACTTTCATTTTTCAACCACTCTTTGAACTACTTTAAATAAAGTTACGATTAAATATAATGTATTAAAGCTACATTAAAGTATTAAAGCTAGAGTTGTTTTTTTAGAAATATTTGGCGTTATATGCTGTTCGTTTTTATTATGAAACAGAAGCTTCATTAAACACGTTGATTTATTTCCTTTCTAATGACGGTATTTCATTGATCAAACCCGTTTCAGTCCATTATATGAACATTTAAAAAAAGATGTGGCGCTTGATTGTACGAGGGATAATATACTAGGGGGGTTTAATAATAGATTGAGCATAGTGTAAGCTGTCAAAGGACTTCAATTCATTGAGATTCTATAATAATATAAATTTAGCCCATAAATAAAATTGTAAAAAGGGAGTTGAAATCCCAAAATTAATATGGAATGTGAGCATTGAATATATGGTTTTTAAAGTAAGTATTTAAAAAATACGGAACCCCCAGGCGTGACCTAAAATAAGCTTATTCTGCATCTCTGGTCATTCCTTACACTTCGTGAGCATCTAACACCATGATGAAGCGATGAATAAATCATTTGTTTAGGTAACCCTTCATTTTTCGATTAATACTAACTGGGTTCATGCTCCATTATCTACTACTACTTAAATGAAGTTATCGTATGTTATGCAGGCACATAGGGTTGATTTATAAATGTGTAGAATTAGAGAAGTCGCTTGGTTTCTAATCTAGAAGCAACTTTGCTGCTCAATGGCTGTCCGAGAGTTGTGACAGTTAGGAGTTAGGCTTTTCCGATAAGCAAGGATTAGAAAGATGTATCCAAGGCCATGATCTAAGACTGAGTAAGTGTGTGTCTTCTGGTATGGCATGCATGCATGGGGATTCCTTCCACTTTGATAGCAGCTTGTGTCTCACCTTTAATGACTTGGAGCTGAACGTCCGCATCCGTTTGTGGTCCCGAGAATGCCTTGGCCACACTCTCCGTGAGCTTATCATAGAATGCCCTGGAGGCCCCGTTGAGATGTCCATAGGCCACGAGCTTCTGAATGCTGTCCAGGCTGGAAGTCACGATCCCGGAGGACTTGCTCTTACAAGCCAGCTCCAGGGGACGGAATACGGACTCCATGATGGGACTACTCGCCACGGGAGTGGGGAGGACCCCGGACTCACCTTCCTCCACGGCCTTGTCCTTGAGAATCTCCAAGGCTTCCTCACAGGCCTGCCGGAGATCCGCATTGTGCGAGCGACGGATCTCCCGATCCTTAAGGAGGGATTCAATACTCTTCCGTATAAAAGCTGTCATGGCGGACCCTCAATCACCCTCCATACCCATCAGAATCCATGGAAACTCACCAATGCTCAAGAAGTCGGGATCTCTGAAATGAATAAATAATAACAATAATCAAAGGAAAAGACAGGCTTCCACTCAATAAGGTAGCCTGTGAGACGTGGCAGAGAAGTCGCGTAATCAGTCACGTGATACCAGGCACCACATCATAACACTGATCATTCTATGTAAAACCTCCCCTTCCCAAGTCTTTGTACAAGAGGATCACTCAGAAACCAAGACAAACTTCTTAAAACCTTCCTTTTAATTGAGCCTTTAAAGTTGTTCAGAGTTAAGACATCACTTAAATTCATGAAGTAATGCCATGTTTTAGTAATATGTAGTATGGTTGTTTCGTGAAATAATATAATCCATAGTAACATATAACATAGTAATACATTGAGACAATTAAAAATAAAATTATATTCTGAGTGGACTTAAATAATTACCTTATTTATTTCTGTTAAGAAAAGAATCCATTCAATTTCATATATTTGCATATACTTGATGGTTGATTAAATTAATAATATAAGAAAACGGATGGCTTATCCGAGCCCTGAAATCGTTATTGATAAATATTCGAATTTGGCTGTATGACATAAACAAGGAATATTTTCAAAATGATCAACGAATTAAATACCCAAATCTGCTAAACTATTTTACATATAAGCTCGAACTGTCCTGAAATCCATATGTATATATATATATATATATATGTATTACACCAAATACATTCGAAGTGGAACTCTGCGATAAGCTACATCTTAAAAGAAGTGAGGAATCCTGACGAAAGTAAATATTATTTATTAAGTACTTGCAAAATGGTCGTCTAAATAAATATAAAGATACTGATGGAACAAATATATTCACAGAGATTCCTTGCGGTTGACAGTATAAGGTGAGATAAAATATGGATAGAAACAACATAACATATTCACATAATTACGTATACGAACATACATTTTTTAGAGAGTAAAGCTATATAAGAAAATTGATTCGTTAAAACCATTCAAAAACTTGTTATACATTTCTTCTTCAGACTACAAAGTATGAAGGAATTAAATGCAGTTCAGTGGCCATGGCTATGGCCTAGGGTGAGAAGCAGGGGTAGAAGAGCTCCCACCACAAGGAAAAAGAGTTCCTTTTTGGAGAATCCCAAGGTTTCGCTTCCACCCCAAGTGAAGTGACCTCGGGAAGAACATGAATGGTTGCTACATAGAGAAATGTCCCTGCTGAGAAGAGCATGGCAATCCCAGTGGCTCCAATGGTATCTGATCCCCCACCCGATGTTGGAGGCTAATGAATGTGGCGATAGACGTGACGGGAGCAGAAAGTGCGAATATGATGAGATGCTTCCGTGCCTTGTTACGATCCAGTCCCTGTTGGAGTAGATACGTGACGAGTCCGAAGGCTGCAGGAGCTTTATGCAGCATGATGGCGAGGAACACGATGATTTCCACATCTGTTTGGTTCGTCGTGGCCGCAGCCCCAAGAGCGATTCCGTCTGCAGCGGCGTGGACCACAAGTCCAAGCGTCGTGGTCCAACTCAGTTTTTTGCTGGAAGTATTTTCGGATGAGGCGTGTGAGGCGATTTGATCCACGAGGAGCATAAAGAGGAAGCCCAGAACGAGTGCGATGCCAATGGGTTTATCGATGGCCTCAGTGTGAGGACTGTAGCCCTTGATGAGCGTGAGGATGCCCTCTGGGATAATGACCGTGAGGGCCGTGCCAAGGAGGAGCCCTGCACCCAACACGGACACCATTTTGAGCTTTTCCCCACTCAGGGGAACGAATAAGGGAATAGACCCTGCTAAATAGCTACCAAAGAGCATCACCACGGAAAAAATTGTGAGCTGGAGGCTTCCCCCTCCAGCAGCTCCATGACCCTTCGGATGCAAGTGGACTTCTTCCATGGTCCAGTAAGGGTGGAGATACCTAACAACTATATCTACTTTAGAAGAGAAACATCGGATCTTCTGACATTCACTCACTATGCGATGCTTATAAATTGCCCTCTCACTTCCCTTATTGTTGTTGTTATTATGTCTTTTTCACGTCATAGAATCCACAACACTTGCTTAACGTAGCTTGTTTCAATACTGAGAAAGTTTGCTGCTCTACAAGTTGTACTTGCTGCATACTAAAGTCATGAAATATGCCTGATATTTAGCGGCAATAACTTATCCATTGCATGCATTACTAGTATTTACTTATATACATAACCTTGGCAATTACTATTTCTTCCTCATCACGTTGTAATGGAGGATGCCCTTTCACAGATTTGTTGACATGGTTGACACCTGTTAATTCTTTTTTATTTGTTCTGGACAACTAATCTTCGTCTGTCGATCCATATTTGCAACACAAAAATAATATAATATAGTTGCATATTTGTTAATGATAAATAAGTGGTTTGGGTATTGCTTTTCTAAAATAAAAAGTGTGTGTGTTCGTTGTTTTTGGGTGGGGCTGTTATCAAGTCAGTGGCCAAAACCAAGAGAACCAAAAGATACACATAGTTGATACAGAACTAGAATTTGTTAGAAAAAAAAATCAATCCTAAGTTATGTCCAATCGCTATGGGTAGCCCTTAAAAGTATCTATAAAAGTTATGAGTTTAGGACTACCACCCCCAGACAATCATCCCCGGATTAGCACCCCCCGACAATCACCCCGGGCATTTATCTCCCGTGTCATTCACCCCGTTACTAATATTTCTTATCTCTTTAAGTCCACTTATGAAGTTAACTATGTTTTATTTGTGACAAATTGTATTGGTGTTTAAAACTTATGTTCCTAATATCGGCCATATGTTTTCTACGGCCGATATTAGAAACAAAGTTTTCAAACATTAATACAAAAGAAAACATAGTTAACTTCATAAGTAGACTTTAAGGAATAAGAAATATTTGTAATGGGGGGGGGGGGGGGGGGGTAAATGGCAAGGGGAATAAAAGCCCGGGGGTGCTAGTCCGGAGAGTGATTGTTTGGAGGGTGGTAGTCCTGTTACGAAAAGTTATGAACTAGCGATAGTACTGATCAGCCGACATATCAAAGTTAAATCAGAAGTTTCACCTCAGCTATTAACTGAATATATATAATAAACAAAGCAACTAAAGCGTTAAAGTAAAGTTGTGCATGCATAACATAAATTCTTCCTTTTTTCCCAAAAGGAATTGCCCAAATTTTTAGTTCTTCTTAGTGCGTAAGAGGCGCTTTGATGCTAGAGCTCTTTGAAAATATAACAGTCCTTTTTTATTTATATTTGGAGACGTTTTTTATCTTGTGATTTTATTTTATTTCAAATCATCAATTTAAATCCCTTTAAACCGGTTTTAAATAGGATTGTGACGTATTTAATGGACAACGACATCTAACGTTAAAGGAAATAACCAAATTTTACTTCTTCTTGTATGCGCCCTTACTTTAACGCTTTAAAAGCAACTACCTAACTTATGGTATTTGGTCCATTCCTCCAATAATCATCATTTTTCCTTTCTACCTTGGTCCCTTCCTTCTTGTCCATTCCTTCCTGGTCCATTTCTTCCTAGTCCATATTTCCTGTCCTTTCTTCCTATATCTTATTTAACATACAGTCGATATAAACTAGTAAATAGTAAAAACCTTCATCTCTTACTGAATCTCTTTTAATGGAGTAATCAAGGTGACTAAATTTTAGGTGGAGGCTCAGTAACTGAGTCCACTATCCATGCCAGTAGGTAACTAAGCCAATTCAAATGAGACATTAATTGCTTTTGAAAAATGCATATTTATTCTTAGTTTTTTGGGGGTCTCGATAGACTTACATCTGACGATTATAAAATAAGCATAATGATGTTAATCACGCCTAGGATCCTTCAATGAGGTTAACCTGCGCCAACATTGAGAGTTGAATATGCCTTAGAGATATAAAGATATAGATCGCTTATCCTTCAATAGTAGAGAAACATCGTTGAGCTGTCTTCTGTTCCTAATATAAACAAAGTATTTTTACTACGCCATCGTAAGTTAATCATAGAGATATAAAGATTGGTTTATATTGGGCAATATGACGTATTTCTCTTAATAATCCAATAGCTCTCTATGTCTTTAAGAGAGCTCAGTGTGTTAATCAGAGAGATATAAAGTTTTTTTTTATCAAGTCTTAATTTATTAAAAAGTGAGAGTGATTTTCGGAGAGAACAGATAAAATTACGAATGAGTTAGGTGTATGCTTTCATTTATTCAATAATATCTTAAAGATA
Organism: Caligus rogercresseyi; assembly: GCA_013387185.1. NCBI lineage: Eukaryota > Metazoa > Arthropoda > Copepoda > Siphonostomatoida > Caligidae > Caligus > Caligus rogercresseyi. The sequence continues at coordinate 7,090,940 of CP045895.1, read as the reverse complement.
AATGTGTCAAACGTATTTTAATTTTTTAAATTTAAGTTCTTAAAGAAACCTAAAGTAATTATGTGTTATAAACAGGCAATCAACTTAAATAGAGAATGATTATAAAATTGCTATATAATAATTTAAAAAATTGGTGTTACTCTTTGTATTATAACTTCGCGGTAATACCGTATTTTATATGAGTTGATACATCTATTGTAAAAATATAAATTTTCAAAATTCATTTTTTAGGGAATATAATGGTTAACAGTTTTGAGATGATGTGTAGAAATCAATGAAAAATATTTGATTTGTTCGGAAGCCACAGTCCAATTGCCTCAAAAAAGCTGAGGATTTTTGTTGATGTTATTTTAAAAACCTCTCATCAATTATGAATATATATGAAATACTTTTTTATTAAGCTAGTCATCCATTAATAAACATCATAATAATAGTTGGTATTTTAGTTATATTTGTATTATCAGCAGCAAATGATTTAATAATAGTACATGATAAATAAAGGTTCATTATTGCTATTATATATCTATTTCCGATTATATGTTTTTTATTTCCTTCTACAATAAAACTGTAAATAATACGCTAAAAACAAAGTAGACATAAAATAAAATAAAAAACTCACTGGACAGTTGCACGATACAAATATATAAATAAGCATTATAGTTTAAAAATTATTATCCCATTTATTTTTATTTGTAACTCTTCCGTTGCAACCTTATTGTGTAATTAATCCAAAGTGCATATTAAAATTATGCATATGCATGCTCAAAAATTATATATTCTTCTGTCTTTAATGCACTCTTGTACTGTAAGATGGGTTTTAATCTAGAGGACTAATATTTCTTTAAAGTACAACTTGGTTTCATAATTAGTAGAATTGTAAAACATTAAATCAACTTATCCACTAATGCAAATACAATAATATTAAACTTTAAAATATTTATCATAATTGATAAGATTTTACTAAAGTATAGGGGCTTCATAGCTGAATTCCTAAACAAAAATATAACTAAGTAATTTTTGAACACTAGAATTTTGGTTTGATTTTTGGAATATTTGTTATAAATTTTAATTTTTAGGCATTGATATTTTTACTAGCTCTCGTCCAGTGGTTCCAAGTGTTGGC
>CP045895.1:6980876-7089717 GCA_013387185.1 Caligus rogercresseyi | reverse complement strand
AAGACACATTCCCCTCACCTCGACTTCGTGAATGGAGTCCTACCCCTCGTCTTCGTCAGTCAAAGGAGCTCCTTCCCTCATCTTCGTTAGAGAGTTCCGCGTCTCTTGTCTTTGTGAATGGAGCCCTACCCCTCGTCGGACTTCGTTAGAGAGCTTCCCATTCCTCGTCTTCGTTAAAGGGCTCCCCTTCCCCGTCTTCGACCAAGGAGGTCTTTCCTTCGTCTTCGTTAGAGGGCCCCCCGTCCCTCCTCTTCGTGAATGGAGTCCGCTCCTCGTCTTCATGAATGGAGGCCCTACCCCTCATCTTAGTGATTGGAGTTCTGCCACTTTCAGCAAAACTTTTAGCTAGTACAAGACACATGAGGGACGTCTATAACTTAAAGGATGTAGTTGGCCGACTCTAGTGCTGGACTTTTTATTACTTCCAGTTCAATATCAGGGAGGAAATCGATCAAGAGATAGAACACATGCTTCTCAGGGGTGGGAGTAGATGAAAGCTGAGATGAGATGCTAGGAGAGGGGTAAATGGGTGAGATGACCTTTCTAGGAATTAAAGTCGAGGTGAGGGGAATGTGTCTCTTACTGGAGGGAGGACTCGTTTCTTAGTGTCCAAGGCATTTATCCTGGAGTCCCGGGAAGATAGAAGGAGGGATGGAGGAAGGGAGCGAGGATCTCCAACAAGTTTGAAGTCTAGGCCAGAATGCTTTCATGACACCCCAAAAAAATAGACTCCCAACTATGATCAGTGGAGGCTCTATTATTTGACGATTGTTGATGGTGACGTCACTCTTGACTCTCTCCCCCCGCCTCATGTTTATGCATGTGTATATAAGGCGTGCATTTTAAGCCGTGTAAAATTTGTTCCTGTGAAAATAGCTCTATCGCTGTCCATGGGGACACTTGTATCATCAGTCCCCAGCCGGGATGGAAACTTATTTCTATATTTTATTAATATTACAATTTTTTATCACAAATTTATTAAATATATATAAATACGAAGCAAATCAATTATACATAGATACAAATAAATTTTACTACTGGATGATACCGGATTAGTTCTGGTGAGGTTGGTCCAATCTAGTCTCTAAACAAAAAACATTTAGGAGAATATGAATTGAATGACTGTATAACATTTCAGGCACTTTTAATATTCAGCTGACGAAGTAAAAAAATCCAGATTTTTTTCTTTTCTCTAGATTGACATCCTCTTTCATCCCTTTAGGCTTTTCAAGAGAGAGTATTTTTCCAATGGTGCATGCCTTATTTATTTAATACCTTGTGGATGTTTAAATGCATAGTAAATGGAAAAGTGGTCATTGGACTCATGCATGAAGTATTTATAGGAACATACACTCACAAGATGATTTTTGAGTGGGCTGATAGTTATGTACTTTGCAAGCTAAAAGCCGGATAAGATCATTTATGCGGTGCAAAACAAAATTAGGTGTCATAAACCAAGGAATACTAAAAAGTAAACATCATGGAAGGATGACTCTTTACCTAAGTAAGTACTTTCCAGTATTATTTATTCTTTAGTGAAACATAGTGTTTTCAACATCAATTATTTTCTCGAAATTGATATCAATTGAATGTAAATTGACTCAGATTTGTTGTAGTTGTGTATTGAATATCTTATATAATAAGAATATAAAACAATTAAAGAGTAAAATATTATATATATATATATAGTAAAATTATATGTCTTGCTTACGTATTGATTTCCCGGTGCGCGAAAACAGTTAATGTAATTTCTAGTTTCCTTGTATAAACCAAGGAATACTAGAAACTAAATGAAAGAGTGACTTTATATTCTATTTAAAACTTCAACTAATCTGAGTAAATTTACAATAGATCAATTTCGAGAAAAATAATTGATATTGAAACACAGCATGTTTTACTTAAGAATAAATAACTATTGAAATGAAAGTACCTACTTAAGTAACGAGTCACCCTTCCTTGAAGTTTTCTAGTATTCCTTCGATAAACTTTGTGTAATTCAAGACGGTACTAAAAAGAAATGAGAAGGACACCAATATTTTTTGATTGAGAAGAAAGTCCATCAAACGTATGACTATAAATAAATTGTATGTTTAAAAATCCTTGTAGGAGAAAAAAATCTAAATACAATAAAACCTGTTCTTAGCGGTCACTCAAGGGAATCCAAAAAAGTGGCCGTATACAGGGAAGGGTTTAGTATTTTTTTCTTGCGGGAAAATAAAGGTTACCATTATAGTCGAGTGATCGCTATTGACAGATGACTGCATAAACTATTTGTGTCAATTTGAGTATTTGGATAATTCTATTAGAGCCTACACAACGCTACCTAGGAGCAAATTAACTTTCATAAGACTTAAACAAAGTATTTTGTTTGGCTATTATGAGGAATGAAAATCTCGAGCTTAGCCTTGGTGCTTACAGATTCTTTGACTATTTTTGGCCATGAAAAAGAGAGAGGGGTAAAGAGAGGGATAGAAGGAACGAGAGAGAGAGAGAAGTTTCTCTCTTGCTTTTTCTTTCTCCCTCCCTCTCTTTCTCTCTCTCTCTCTCTCTCTCTCTCTCCCTTCTATCCCTCTCTCTTTTTCACGGCCAAAACAGTCATATAATCTATAACATCAATGCTAAGCTCCAGATTTCCATTCCTAGCTATTATATAGAGTTCATACGGCCCAGAGCCAATAAAGTAGAGTTACGTCATAAGCCTGCCGCTTGGAACGACAGTTCATCCATCATTTTGTGGCTCAAAACATACAAATATTATTTAGTGTATTTAATAGAATATTTAACTTTTCATAAACTTACATGTAATAATAGTTCATTTTTATTTTAAAAATTTATAAAATCTTGTCCGCTTCCAAACTTGCGAACTAAATAATTTGTTTAGGAAGAGTTCTTGCCGGCATTTTGCATTCAATGTTCTTAATTGCATTGGTATAAGATGCCAATTGTGATGTAACTAATGTTCGTTCACAAACCATGTTTTTCAAAGTTTCCTTTGCCTGATGTTCTTCTCTTTTAATGGACGCCGGACTGGCCTTGAATATTTTGGCGATACGGCATTCCGGATCGCTCCGGCTCATTTTTCCCGCTGTAAAAATTATGTATTTTGATATCACATGCATTACTTTTTAAGCATTACAAAACCTTACAAACGATAAAAAGGGATTGAGGTAAGGCCTCAATCAGTTTTTTTGTATCTCTAGCGGATATGATTAAAATATTCCAGCCTGGTAATATTATATAATCTTCTTCACCATAACTTTTTTTGCCTATTTGGCTCGATATAATTGCATCTGTGTAAATATAATAAGCATTATATCGTGCTAATTAGTCTATCAAACCTAGAATCCTATCAAGGAGGTTGACCAAAACCGACCTTCCCCCTCTCGTGATTTGAACTTACGTCCTAAACATTGAGAATACAATACATCATAACACACTGAGCTATCGCACTACCTTTATAACTCTTAATGCTTTCATTAACAGTCACCATAATGAAATGCTTTGTGGAGATTCGCCCATCATAATGAACGGAAAATCAGCTTACAAATACTGCAAAGCTAAGGAGCTGTTAAACTTCAACAGCGGAATGCTTTTGCGATAGTAAATCAATTAACTATGGAATTATCAACCATTGACATACTATTTAATCATTTATACAGATATCATTTGTCAAATAAAAAACAGTTTTAAAATTGAAACTTTGAACTTAAAAAATGTTTTTGAGGCTTGACATTCAGAGTCACTTCAACTCCGAATGAGAGGTTCATGGTTCGGAATCGAAAAAGGAGTTCTCTATACAACTGATTTATTTATTGTTTCAATATTTCATAATCATATTTGCTTTAATCTACATAGGTCATATACATGCAATATATGAAAAGTAATTTAATTGTAGCTGTGACAAAAACATTCATGAACCTAATAAGATTTATCACGAATCTTCTAAATAAAATAAAAAGCGACGGGAAATATGCCTGTATTCAACATTTAGCCTTATTTTTTTATATTCATAGGCTAGTCTTTGACCTCAGCAAACTATTAAAACTATAAGCAAATTAAATATTAATTATCTGAATTAAAATATTATTAAAAGACGGGTTTTAGAGAATATTCACTCTTCATTTATCATAATTTTATAATTTCATTAATATTATTGATTACTATTGCAATAACATGGCATTATGTACATAAGTAATTGTTTCAAAATATCTTAATGATGTTTTGAGCACCCATTATTTGGTCACGAGGGAGCGCTGCAGTCTATTGTTGGACCTCGTAATAGGGTTCTAAGACTACAGATTCATATTTATTAAAAACATTATAAGTCACATTCTCGTAAGTCTAAAAAAGGCCTTTTTGCATTAAAGCTCATGTTCGATGTAGTTATTATCCCAGAATATTTGAAAGAAGTAATAGAATGATACAAGAGGTAAATATCACATCACTCAAGATAATGCAAGACGAAAGAAAAAGGATTCTCATATAATATATTATGAGCAAGACAGCCCTCCCTGAGGAACAAGTTTTTCTTTTCACAATGCAAAAAAACAGGCTTTGGCAAAGTCTCTCTCTCCACTCTCCCTACTTCTGAGTCATTTCTACCGTGCATACATATAGGTAGGGCATATTTATATGCATAGTAAAGTAGAGGATGATAAAAAAAATATTTACATCGTGGATAAACGCTTGACTGAAAAGTCTCCTGACACATACTTAAAATGTAAAAATGACCTCTTAGACACTCCCTAGACATACAAAAAAACACAATGAGGATATCTCTATGTACAAAAATAAAAATAACTTCAGGTCAAATCCTGATTTCCTTTCCAGACTCTTTATTTTCTTAAGCGCCAAGAGGGACACTTGATTCTTTGTAATTTATGTGTTTTAAAATATCAATCCTAACTTGATTCTATAATACTTGATCGACGCTGAATAAAACATGCGTCTTTCTCAAAGAGATATAAGAGCTTATTCTCTTCAATAGCAGAGAAACATCGTTCAGCTGTATTCTGTGTCCAATATAAACAAAATAATTGGCTGTGGATGATTTAATACCGACTTGACATAGAAAGAGAAAAAAACTGAAAACATAGAGACATCTCTCTGGCCTCTCTTTTATTATAGTATTAAACCTCACAAACCTCTCCCTTTTTCTTAACAAAGCTGTCAATATTATTATTGCGGTACATTAAACAGCTTGAGTTATTTAACTCTAGAGGAGGAACCTTGATACGGAGTTCCCCCTGTATCCGGAGTCACTTATTCGACAGTATTCCTGGACGAGAGGAACTCCATGTTCTCTTGTCGGGACTGACTTGTTCTTATGGTAAGTAGTTCAATGCCTCCCTCGTCACGGAAGGCTCTCTAGGCTTCCTCTCAAAGCTTATTAATTCTCTTAGCATTTTTCTGGCCGATTTGACGACGAAAGTGAAGGAGGAAGACAGTAAGACCGCCCCTCATAATTCATCTAGAAGATAAAAGAAACAACGCATCAAATGTATTGAATTTTTTGTAATAAATGTAAAAAAAATTAGTAAAAAATCTGTTATGAAAAGGGAGAGGTTTGTGAGGTGTAATACTATAATAAAAGAGAGGCCAGAGAGATGTCTCTATATTTCAGTTTTTTTCTCTTTCTATGTCAAGTCGGTATTAAAATCATCCACAGCCATTATTATTATTGCGTTACATTAAACAGCTTGAGTTATTTAACTCTAGCGGAGGAACCTTGATACGGAGTTCCCCCTGTGTCCGGAGTCACTTATTCGACAGGATTCCTGGACGAGAGGAACTCCATCGTCTCTTGTCGGAACGACTTGTTCTTATGGTAAGTAGTTCAATGCCTCCCTCGTCACGGAAGGCTCTCTAGTCTTCCTCTCAAAGCTTATTAATTCTCTTAGCATTTTTCTGGCCGATTTGACGACGAAAGTGAAGGAGGAAGACAGTAAGACGGCCCCTCATAATTCATCTAGAAGATAAAAGAAACAACGCATCAAAATGTATTGAATTTTTTTTTGTAATAAATATAGAAAATAATAAAATAATTAGTAAAAATCTGTTATGAAAAAGGGAGAGGTTTGTGAGGTTTATACTATAATAAAAGAGAGGCCAGAGAGATGTCTCTATGTTTTCAGTTTTTTCTCTTTCTATCACAAGTCGGTATTAAACCATCCCAGCCAAATAATTTGTACTACGTCATCGTAAACTGATCATAGAAAACGAAAGATTTGTTTATATTGGGCACATAAACGTATTCCTCTGAAGAATCCAATAAGCCCTCTATGTCTTTATATATCTATGGCAGGGATCGGCAATAGTGCCCGTCATCTATTTTGTCTGGCCCACGAAACGACATTTATTTGATGTTAATTTTTTTCAAAAAAAAAAAAAGACATTCAGCAATCCTATCATTTCGACACATTTATTGAGGAATACAGTCATAATTCCAGTCACTTGGCCCCCTCCCTGTGATTTTAATATTGCAAAGTGCAAGAGCCTTCCACTTGCTAAATCAGACTGGAACAACTCCAGCTCCTTGTAATTGAATCCATCTTCTCGATCATGTCTACAATGGTTTTCCCTCTCCCTTGTAGTTGCAGGAAGCGCTCCAGTGCCTTTCCTTTACTTAACGAGCGCACGTCATTGTGAAGTAGCTGATCTTGTAGCAGGCCTCGACTCAGCAATAAGTTGGCGAAATAGACGGTGCTCTGTGTGTTTGATGCACCCCGGAATATGACTCGCATCACTTTATCCATGATATTAGTCAGCACGCCGCTGAGTCTGGAGCACAGGATACTCTGGTGAATTAGGCAATGTAGTGCGTGCATTTGTGGAGCATTCTCTTCAATTGGGCCACCAAACCTCTGTGACTATGGCCCGCGATGTCATTGTCTGAAAATTTGACCCGTGTACAAACGTTATTGCCGACCCCTGATTTATGGTCTCTCTCAACAGGCTATACACAAAATGTTTTAATCAAATTGACCACAACGTCAGTATTATAACCTGGCTATTAACTTAATACATAATATTTAATTAAGGTAACTGCGAATATAATATAAATGGTTAGTTGTCGAATCCAAGGGACGTAGTTAGGAAGTTAGCCTAAGGTTCGTATATGTATTACATATATATATATACATTATAAACTAACGTAGAGAATACAACTGCCCCATGATATATTTGGTTAATGCAGTAATGTGTAGTTCCTCCCGAAATACAGAGGGCAATCATACACAGAAATAATATTTAAGAGGAAAGGTCCCATCATCATATCATCACTTAGAGTTTCATGAACCTTTTCAAAGAACTAGACTACTGATGATTATGATATGTTTGTCTTCTTGGGTTTTAATCAGGGGCACAACTGTCATTTTATATAGTTAAAAAGGTTTTTTATTGTATTATATTATACGTATTATATGCACATTGCGCCAATACAACAAATGCAGACTTGTTGACGTTCGCGAAAAATTGTCGTTCGTCATTCGAAATATTGACGACGTTTTTTTAGAAAGGATTTTTTTTCTCGCCATTATGAAAAAAGTGATGACGTTTTTTTAACAAAGGAAATTTTTTCCACGAAAAAACAAAACTCTTTGTCTTTTTTGGCACCAAAAACGAACGACGAACAATAAATTAACAAGTCCGAAAAGAACAATATTTTTTTGAGTAGACCTCATAAAAATAAACTCGCGGTCAAATTGAATAGCTGACTCCCTCAATCCCGCCCTTTTTAACATGCCTAAAAGAAGGGCATTGAAATGAATAAATCATCTTTTAAAAATATATGTAGTATTAAACAGTCGTAGTTACTCATTATAAAAAATTGTCGCCCTTGGGGAAAACATGAGTCTCTCACAACAAACAAAACAATGATGCTGCTCTCATTAAGGAAATATAATTTTAGACTCTCAGGTGATGCCAAATCTCTTCTTATACGGCACATTTAAGCAGTGTTCCTTGACATGTGTCATAGGTAAAAAATACCTATATTTTTTACCTGTGAGCTTCTTACACATAGGAGCTAAAAAAAGCTTCACAGAAAGTCAAGCATTGGAGGTGATATAGAGCTAATCCTACGCTCATGTATTAGTCATGAAAGAAGAAAAAATAATACTTATTGATTGACACTAAGAATCTTGAGGTAATGAAGCGTATACCCAAAATTCTCTTAATGATGCAATTAAAATATACACCTAAATTGCCTTAAATGCATTTATTATTGTAAGTATGTCCTTGTGTGGCTTATATTTAAAATTATTATTTAGTCAATAAATAAACATTGAGTTTTTTCCAATATTGATTAAAGACATGGATGAACTTTTGCTCTAATAATTCATTTGAAAGGAATGGCTTAAAAATACTTTTTGCTAATAGTTTCGTGTAAAGTCTTGGCATGCTTTTTTGTATTCCATATGACTCCATAGAGTAGAATAGAGGTACATACATAGATGAAACGATCTAAGTTATTGTAAGATGAGCTATGATATGATCATTTGAATGTCTCTTTATGATTGTATTATCAAAAAGTAAGCGTTTTTTTGTTTGTCTAGAGTTTGATTGCCTCCATAATATATATATTATATATCTATAACTGGCTAGATGTATCCACAACCTTGAGTCATTTACTTAGTGGAAGATGGGCTCAACTTTTTTTAATGCTTTCAAGACTTTCAAAATCTATTTTATTTCAAACTGGGAATGCTTTTAATGACTTCAGTTCTATCCATTTTTAGGATTCATAATGAACATGGCCCATTTTAGACCGTTTTGTAGTGTTTGTTTCGCTTCACTTAAGTCAAGGAATGAATGTACCACTTTTGTATTAATGAGTTAGTCCAAAATGTATGAAATATTTTCCACTTCGTCACAGTTTAATCTTTTTCTTAGCAAATATTTATAGAGCTCGTTTGAGAATGGCTATGTATAAAAAAATTTATAAGGTGATATATATATATATATATATATTAATAAGATTAATGACAAAGCGTAAATCCATAAAGACTTTAATTAATAAATTGCGTCATAAGAAACTAAATGATCGTAGAAAATGGATTTGAGTTCAAATTGTGTTCAAAGGTTTCGTTGTGAAAAAAAACTTTTAGCGTTATTACATATTTTGAAATTAATTACTCTTACAAAATTTAGATATGCTCAATTAATGAGTTTGTTATTTTTTTAATTTTTGTCAATAATATTTAGTGACAATAAATAGACATAAGTGCTGACGCACCAACCATTTTTTAATATAACAGCTCCAACTAGAGCTCTTCTATAGTTTTATACAGGGTTAAAATATTAAGAGGGTACTCATGTTAATGTTTAATTGTTATTTTAAAATAGATTTACTTTTTCACATCTTAATTTTCATGCAACATTATTTTACAACTGACTGATATAGCTAACTGACCTGCCACTATAGGGACTCAGGCAGTTATAAGAACATAACAGTTTCCTTTGTTTCGAAATCCTCACAAAGCAAAGGAAAAACAAATTTTCTAATAGGGGGCCTAGACATACACATTAAAGCATACTATTAAAGCAGCAACTTACAATCATGGCAATGTAATTATAGTTTCTTATCAAATATCTGATCGCATGAGTGAATGCTGCAGTAAAAAGGCTTCCTAAGTCACATGCATTCAACCATTTGAATGGAGTATTCAAGAAAGAGAAGTTGTAAGTTAGTGGGTGAGGGACAAAAATAAGAATAACACCTCTTTTACTAATCAAATTAATGTATCATATTGTATAATAATAATGAACTTACTTTGCAAACAGCTTTAAACTCTTTAATCATGTATTAAAAATGAGCTTAATCTTCTGATTATTATTCATGTTCTTGTTTGGAGGCTCCTGAAAGACTCCGTGAGAGTCACGATAGTTGTTCGATAAATCTTCCTTTCATCACTTATATCCATGAACGGGTTTCACGGATATGGCCGACGGATGTGAGAGAAGAATTGAGAAACAACTGCTATTCAAAAGTTGCCTTAGCCTCTACATCCATTTCAAAGCCTACATAAAGGCCATTAGAAGTTTCCCCAAACTGGAATTATCATAGATGCACAATATAATTATTAAATCCTTATAGCATAGAACTCTCCCTTCTTTTCATACGCCATACCCTTATTGAATAAATATATAAAATACATTGCCGGAAAAAGATTTTAGTCATCTTAGGTCACTTGTTAAAAGACAGTTCTCAATAAGAACCTAATTTTGTCATTTGAGTTCACTGTTGTTTTTTGCCTATATGGTTCGATAGAATTACATTCGACAGGATATAAATAAGCATACTAGCATTAAAATTAGTTCTTCAAACCTAGGATCTTATGAATGAGGTAGACCAAAAATGACCTTCCTCTCTCGGGAGTATTCGAACTTGGTCTCCCAACATTGAGAGTTGAACACGCACACGGCTATCGCATCCTATTTTCTTTATCTTTCTACGTCCGATAGTCAGGGTAATGGTCCATATATCGCCAGATACGAACATACAAAATAAATATCCTTTTTCTCTTGAGGATGAGTAGCTACTTTATCAATTAATATTAATGGGTAGAATTAGAGGAGTCCTTAAAAAAGATTCGACAATGCCATAATCCATGAAGAAGAGACAATGCGTATTTTTAAGGATGGTATTATTCTATCTCAATAGCTGACGTTTACTCCTCAACAGCAGCCGGAAGTAAAGTAATACTTTGTAGCAGTATGCCAACAACTTTTTTAAATTCTCCCTCTCATTTTCTTTCAACCAATCATAATGTAAATAAGAGTACCTTTCTCCATCCATATTATGTCTTCCATGGTTGACATAAATAAACTGATTGTGTGCTTTAGCATAGAGATATAAAGACATAGAGAGCTTATTGGATTCTTCAGAGAATACGTCATTGTGTCCAACATAAACAAGTCCTTCTATCTCTATGATCAACTTTTGATGACGTAGTATAAACTACTTTGTTTATGTTGGGCACAGGCGACAGCTGAACGACGATGGTTCTCTGCTATTGAAGGAAATAAGCTCTCTATATCTTTATATCTCTATGGCTTTAAGGGATGAGTTAAGACTGAGAAATAATTGACCTCAATCTGTACCATAAATAAACTTATTATGAGCTTTAAGGAATTATCTCAGACTGAAGAATAATTGACCTTAATCTGTACCATTGGATTCTACTCTCAGATAAGCAAATAAAATAGACTCTTAAAATGTTAAATTTGATTCATGCAAAGTATACTTTTTACTTATAAATGCCTGGAAAATGAATATTCTTAAAAAGAGGTAGAGTCGAATTCCTCAAGGATGACGAGATCTACTACTGCGGGAATCAGATTTAAGTTAAGCCTTATCAATAGTGTTCTTGAGTAATTTTAAGGCTATAATGTATAATATATGCAACTCAATCGGACACTATATGCAAAAAAATATAGTTCGTTGCATCACTCGTTATATTAAAATGTATTAAACAGACAGTTTGCGACAAATCGGTATTCGTTCTATATTATAATATTCAAGTAGTAAGTCCATGCTCAACGATTGAAACCTTGGATATTTTATTATATATTTCTAAGTAAAACGATAAATATTATAGTACATATATAATACCAATGCATATAAAAATGGTCGCTTATTTATTCAGAATAATCTAAGATTTTATATGCAAATATATGCAATATCTAATAGATATTAAATATGTTATATTATTAAATATGAGTAAAATGTTTCTTTGTGAACTTAATTTCCTTTCATAAACTCTACAAAAACATGTTAAACTTGTAGGTCGTTAAAATAAGAACAAAGCACAATTAAAAGTACCATTGAATAAGAAACAATTAAGATACAACAATTTATTAATAGTGTTAGGCATTGTGTTACATTGCTTTGTAAATAGTTTGAGCTATTTTGTAAGGACAATTGACATTCTTAAGTATGAACACGTTTAATACAATGCAAAAAGAGCAATGTTAGAGATCATTATTTTGAAAATATGTTTCTTTTATTTTGTAAATAATCTTTCAAATATGGAAATTCAATATTTTAGTATCTTGGCTTTTAATTACTCGACAGTTAATGTATATGACATTGATTGGTCTCTTGATCTTTTAGCTTGTATTTCTCGACTTGTGATCGACTAAGGCTGGATTGATCCTACCTAATGAGCGTAGTGGCTAGTTCCAAGCACCTTTTTCAAAAATTTACTAGGCATTGCTTGAAATCACAATGGATTTTTAATACCTTACTCCATCACCATGTCAGTCTAGAAATCCAATTCCTTATTGTTTATTCTGAAAAATATATTCCTTGAGATTTCCACTTTGGCTGTATCCAAGTTTGACGACCTGATCCGTTTAAAAGTGGAGTTCCCGAAATGCCGTTTGGACACTTCCTATTTAAAAAGTTAATCCATAAAGATTAGAACTTTCGAAAGGCCTAATAGAGGCCTCGCTACAATGGCATTAATCATTTTAAAACAGGAATAGATTTGTAAAGAAAGCAATGGTCCAGTGTTTTTCAAATAAATTGTCCGAGATGAAATCACATTTCATAAAGAAAATTCATATTGAAATATAAGTACATTTTGCTGATGCCAGATTAAGTTTATTAAAAATTAATACATAAAAGAACTTGAACTGAGCTCATGGAAGCGTCGTCAAACCTCTTTAAGCATATACGGTACCGAAGCATCATATTAAATAAGATGGGAATAGTTTGAAAATCCATTATCAATCCCTTGGAAGCGAACGTAACACATATTTATTTAGTATATGATCCACCTCGAGTATGAAGGATTACACATAAAATTTTCAAGCTTAAAAATAATGATTTGAAAGTCAATATTAAGAGAAAAAAACAATGCCTTTCTTGAATTCCCTCCCCCCCCCCCCCTAAATATCACCTAAAAAAGCAGGTGAAATGTATATAAAACATGTTTCAAAATACATATTTATTTTAAAAAGAAAGTTTCATAGGAAATAGTTGAGGGAAAATGAGGCATCAACTTCGACCTCAATAAGTATGGAAGAAAGACAATCTTCCTCCCTCGCCTCGGGCGTGTCACAGAGATACACTTTAATGAGCGATTCAACTGGTGATGAAGATGAAGAGGTTAAAAGGCAGCTTGCCAACCTTTTTATTCTTCTCGACTACAATGCGAATCAATTTCGGAGGTTAGGCCTCAGAGTTTAAATCAGTCAAGAGTTTGACATCCCCTGAAGAGAGATCAAATCCCTCATTCAATACTTTGGTGATATTGGTGGTGAGTTGTGCATGACTGTAATATTTTATCTTCGATAGCTTTCACGCGCCTTATTCAAATTTTGAAATAGAGGGCGCTGTGTGTGTGTTTGTGTAGGGATGCGTCTCAGTAGCATCTTTTGCCTATGTAGTATGATTTAGTATCAGTGTTGATATGAATAAACATTACAATATGTAGATTACTCCATCAAACCTAGGATCTTTTAAATGAAATTGATCCATATTGAAATTCAAATCTCGGAAGAGTCGAACCTGTACTTTCAACATTGATAGTAGAGAATGCTTCCACTAAGCTAACATGCTTCTTTATAAAATTTTATTCTTAATTCTATGCTCACGTTTAGATGAAAGAGAGGTGCTTGGTTACATATATATTTAAAATATTAGCTACTGATACTTCATTGAAGTTTTTAAACTTACGTTTCCTCATTTTGAAAAATTAAGAAATTGCCCTAAATTAAGAACATTTTCAAAATAAAAAATGTATTTAAACAATTATATTCGGGACTGAATTTAAAAATGAAGATTATTATTCAGTAAGACATTTTGATTTCATAAAGATAACGAGTTGTCTAAATACGAGGAATGATTCTATTACTATTTCTTCAAACTTATAATTTATTATGAGATCATTAAATAAATAAGTATTGATTTCTCTAAATTTAAAAGCAGATTCCAAATTTTACTTTTTTATTATATTTAAATTAAGTGTTTATTTTATTTACAATATTGACTGGATTTGTTACTTATCATTTGTTTATGATATTTAAACTTTCTGTTTATGACATGTTTATATATAGATTTTTTCATCTGTACAGCTTTAAATTCAAAATAGACATTGTAATTAGTTGATTATTTGTACAAAATCAATTGTAAATCCGTTTTTTAGATCTATTTAAGCATTACACTTTCATAATTTTGTTTTACAAATATGATTTTATTGGTTATCAAATGTCTTAGACTTAATATATGTCCAAATTTTTAGTATATAGTATTAAATAATTAGTGCCTTAGTCGCCGTTCTTTTTGATGACATTCTTAGAGTTTCCATCTAAGTCTTGATTTCAATTGTGCTTAAAATTATTCCTTTTGAGCCTTCAGAATAGAGCAAAATGAATATATTTTTTATTGTATTCGTATTTTATTTTCGTGGGCTTCCTAATGAAATAATGTTTAGTGACTTTCACAATAAAATATTCCAAACATGAAACCTAAATTAATGGTCAAGAATTAAAAAAAGAAAAAACAACGGCACAATATTTTTACTATATAAATAGTTTAAAAGTACTTTATTCAAGAATATATTCTTAAAAACTTTTGAAATATTGTAATATCAAAGTCTCATAATTTCCATTTTTGTCAAACATCTGTAAATCTTTGGTTTTCACTTAATAAATAAAAATAAACTTCAAATTAAAATTATGAATTCTAATTAATTGAATTTCTAAAAAATATTGAGGCCCAAATTGTTTTTTAATTCATAGATAATCCCAACCTCGGCGAAACTTATTCTGGTATAATCCCATAATTAAGCATGGATAATTTATAAAGAAACGATTCAATTGAATCCATCAAAAACATCCAGCTTTGAAATTTCCAATCATGTAATTTTAATTTATATATCAGCATTTCAAAATGAATTAGATATATATTTTAAACATTTATTATACTAAGTTATTGTATAATGAAAAGGCATCAATACAATATGAGATTCAATACCCCTGAATTCACGGCTTTTGCTGCTCAATGCGAGAAATGGCTGAATTTGCGATAGTGGTTCAAGAAAGAAAATTATCCTTTTCATTAAGATATATATTTTTTTGAGTAAATTATTTGAAAAAAAAGTAACTACTTTTTGCTTTACCAGCTGATACCCGAGTTCTGGTGCGGTGGGTGGATGTATATGAAAGTAAAACAAAGAAAGCTGACATGTTTGATTAAACTCATATTAAAAATATATTTCCTATCATTTAACAAATTATATTTAAAGACATCGATTTTTCATCTCTCAATATCTCCATTGATCCCTAGATCAGTTAATCCAACTCAAGAACCATGCCTGGCCACGTCAAACTGGGAAAATCTAATGAGCCGGATCCGGATCCATTGCCTTACTTAGTCGTGAGCAATGAAATGCGTCGCAATGACATGAACAAGCCCTACGATCCCAAGAAATCTGTATGGGTCCCTGATGAGAACGGTGGATACTGCGAGGGTCTTCTCGACTCTGAGGAGGGTGGAAAGTCCACCGTCATGCTTGGTCATATCGTAAGTGAAAGAACCCCCATCCCAATCAGGGAAGTGGACATTAATTGCAGCCAAAGAGTTTAAATAAGGAAGTCTAAATAAAATGGAGGAGACACATCTTAAATTACTATTATCCATGAACGTGCATTTGTAGGAGCCATAGGGATTTGAAGATATAGAGAGCTTATTCCCTCCAATAGCAGAGAAACATCGTTCAGCTGTATTCTGGACACAATGACGTATTTCTCTGAAGAATCCATAGAGATATAAAGATACAGAGAGCTTATTCCCTCCAATAGCAGAGAAACATCGTTCAGCTGTATTCGGGACACAATGACGTATTTCTCTGAAGGATCCAATAAGCTCTCTATGTCTTTATATCTCTATGGTAGGAGCATATTATTTGCCATTCTATTATTTTTCTTGGACCTTCAGTGAGGTTATGGGAGGAACTGACGTCATTATTACTTAATCTGGACAAAGCACTCTGTCGGTAGGGTTGACTTTTTTTAACATCTGAGTGATAATGCCAGTGCCTCGCCTGTCAAAAGCCTCTCCACACATTCCTTACTTGCTTTATTTTAATACGAACAATATAATCTCATAATAAAACAATTGAACATATTGAAGGATTTCCAAGAAACAGTCTTTTTTTAAATATTCGTAATTTTCTTATCCCCAAATCCCTCCATATGTGATGTACTTTTTCAAATAAAAAATACGGGAAGGTTTATTGACCTATAAATGTTAAGTATTAATCGTATAAGATGTACTACTTTGTATTAATTCAGCAATTGAATTTGATAAAACTCATCTCTTACTTAGCCTCATATTTTCATCAAATCACATTATATTTGTTAAATAATTATTTGATTATAACCATTCAAAAGAACTTAATATATTCAGACTTTAATTTGTCTGGTATCATAAATTAATATTTATTTATATTAAAAGCGGGAATATTTATTTATTTGAGGCTTTTTTGCATCCATAAATGATATATGGTTGTATAAATGATATTGTTTTTTATAAATAATGACACTTGTTAACCTATAACGAGTCTCATGTCTGAATATAAAAATTGTTCATCCTTTTAAACTCCTCAAAACACAGAAAAAAGTATACAAGACCGATTTGGTGGCCCAAGTGAATCCCCCAAGTTCGAAAAATGTGATGACATGGCCAACTTGACGTATCTAAACGATGCATCCGTCCTCTGGAATCTTCGAGATCGCTACACTTCTAAGCTCATTTACACCTACTCTGGGCTTTTCTGTGTTGTGGTCAACCCTTACAAGAGATTTCCCATCTATACCCAAACCGTCGTCAAGATCTACTTAGGAAAGCGCAGAAATGAAGTTCCACCTCATCTTTGGGCCATTACCGAGACAGCATATCGTAACATGTTGACGGTGAGTTTTAAATTGTTTTTTAGTCTTAAGCTACGTAATCAGAGTTATGTTGATTCTGAATCGAAAGCCTCTGAACTATTTTTCATTTTGTGGTTCCAAAGTTTGGAATCCAAATTGTTTTTTTAACATAATAGTTCCGATGCGGTCTTTATGATTCGAAAGCTCATTTATGGTTTCGACCTGTTAAACTACAAATTTTGAAATGTCGGACGTAAATATATATTTATACCTATAACATTACTCCTTCATTTAGAATGCCAAAGATCAATCCATGTTGATCACTGGAGAGTCTGGAGCCGGTAAGACGGAAAACACCAAGAAGGTCATTTCCTACCTTGCCATGGTCGCCTCTTCTGGAAAAAAGCAAACGAGGAAGACGACCCTGGAAGACCAAATCGTTGCCACGAATCCCATCTTGGAATCCTATGGTAACGCCAAAACATCCAGGAATGACAACAGCTCTCGTTTTGGAAAGTTTATTCGAATCCACTTCAATTCAAGTGGAAAGCTCTCCGGTTGCGACATTGAGTCCTATCTCCTAGAAAAATCTCGAATCACTCAACAACAAGAAGTTGAGCGTTCCTACCACATTTTCTATCAACTTCTTATGCCCACCTTGCCCGACATGATTGAAAAATGCAACCTGACGGATGATATCTATGACTATTCATTTGTGAGCCAGGGGAAAGTCAAGGTGGAGTCCATTGACGACAATGAGGAAATGGAGTTTACGGACAATGCCTTTGATGTCCTCGGATTCACAGAGGAGGAAAAATGGAATTGCTATAAGATCACCGCCGCAGTTATGAGCTTTGGAGAAGTCTCCTTCAAGCAAAAGGGTCGTGATGATCAGGCTGAATGTGACGAATTGGTATTCCCAAACAAGGTACGTATTAATTATTATAAATACTTTTTGAACTTTTGGTTAAATCGATACTTAATGGTTTTTAAATAGATATCTGATCTCTTTGGAGTCTCCTGTGATCAAATGATGAAGGCCTTTATTAAGCCCAAGATCAAGGTAGGAACCGAGTGGGTCACCAAGGGTCAGAATGTTGAGCAGGCAACCAATGCTGTGGGTGGTATTGCTCGCTCATGTTATCATAGGCTCTTCAACTGGCTCATCGAGATGTGCAACAAGACCCTCATCGACAACTGTATGAAGAAGGCCAACTTTGTTGCCGTGTTGGACATTGCCGGCTTCGAAATATTCGAATTCAATGGTTTTGAGCAAATTTCCATCAACTTTGTAAACGAAAAGCTCCAGCAGTTTTTCAATCATCACATGTTTGTCGTGGAGCAAGAGGAGTACATCCGCGAGGGCATTGACTGGGTCATGGTGGACTTTGGCATGGACTTGGCTGCCTGCATCATTATGTTTGAGAAGCCCATGGGCATTTGGGCCATCCTGGAGGAGGAATCTCTTTTTCCCAAAGCCACTGACAAATCATTTGAGGAGAAACTCAAGGCTACCCATCTGGGCAAGTCCCCCACCTTCGCCAAGCCCCAGTCCAAGACGGACAAGAATGCGCACTTTGCCATCATCCACTACGCTGGTGTCGTTTCCTATAACGTCACGCATTGGTTGGAGAAGAACAAGGACCCCGTCAACGACACTGTGGTAGAAATCCTCAAGAACGCAAGCAATGCACTTCTCGTGCACCTGTGGCGGGATCACCCCGGACAGTCCTCGCCACCTGAGGACATGAAGGGCAAGAAGAAGAAGAAGGGTGGAGGAACCAAGACGGTCTCATCTGTCTACCTTGTCCAGCTCAACGACCTTATGAACACCCTTCACTCCACGGAGCCCCACTTTATCCGCTGTATCGTGCCAAACACCCACAAACAAGCCGGAATGGTGGAGTCCCCCTCATCATGCACCAGCTTACCTGCAACGGTGTGCTTGAGGGCATCAGGATCTGCATGCGTGGCTTCCCCAACAGGATAACTTACAAGGACTACACCAGCCGCTACTTCATCCTCGGAGTCAATGAGCTCAAAAAGGCTGCCGACAATAAGGCTGGCGTGCAAAATATCATGGAAAAGATCAAATTCGACGACTCAAGATATCGACTGGGACACACTAAGGTCTTCTTCAGAGCGGGTGCTCTGGCTCAACTTGAAGAAATGAGAGACGAAATTGTCATTCGTCTCACTCGATGGTTCCAGGCCACCATTCATGGCCACTTAGCCCGAAAGAGATTTGAGAAAAAATCCAATCAAAGGTAAATATTTATACTTGATACTTATCGTGTTCCTTAACCATATATATTTATTTTATTTGCAGGAAACTCCTTATTGTTATTCAAAGGAACTTTAGAAAGTTCATGCATCTCCGTAACTGGGGATGGTTCATCATCATTCAAAAGACAAGGCCTTTGATTGGACAGGTCAATATTGAAGAGGAGCTAAAGGCTCTTGAGAACAAGGCAAAAGATGCCTATGGCGCCTACCAGGACCAACTCGAAACCAAGAAGAAACTTGAGGGAGAGAACGAAAAGCTCAAGGATGATACCAAGAACATGCTTCAACAACTTGAAAAGGAACAAGGAAACATCTCAGAATACCATGAGAAGCAAGCCAAAATCAGCGCCCAAAAAGCAGACTTGGAGGTTCAGCTCAATGAATCTGTGGAGCTCTTGAATCGCCATGAGAGAGAGCGGCTTCAGGCCACTCAGGTCAAAAAGAGTCTTGAGGCCGAAAACAGTGGCATCAAGAGGGAAATCGATGAATTGCACTCAGTTGTAGCCAAACTAGAGCAGGACAAGACTTCCAAGGATCACCAAATCCGCATGCTCAATGATGACATTACCAACCAAGATGAGATCATCAACAAACTGAACAAGGACAAGCGATTCTTAAGCGACAACAAGACCAAAGCATCTGAGGAGCTCCAAACTGCCCAAGACAAGGTGGAGCATTTGAATGTCATTAAAACCAAATTGGAGCAAACGCGATACGAGCTTGAGGATTCCTTGAGCGAGAAAAGAGGAACCGTGCGGATATTGAGAAGTCTAGGCGTAAGATTGAGGGGGAGCTTAAGGTGACCCAGGGACCGTTCTTGAGTTGGAGCGTCAAAAGAAGGAAATGGAGAGCACCATTCAACGACGAGAAAAGGAAATCAACCATCTCGGGAGCAGACTAGACGATGAACAAGGCGGTGTCACCAAGCACACGCGGAACATCAAGGAAGTTCAATGCCGGGTCGAGGAAATGGAGGAAGAACTTGAAGCTGAGCGTCAGGCTCGAGCCAAGGCCGAGCGGCAACGCTCTGACCTTGCTCGGGAGCTTGAGGAAATGGGCGAGCGACTCGAGGAGGCTGGGGGTGCAACCACGGCTCAAATGGAACTCAACAAGAAACGAGAAACTGAAGTGTCCAAGCTTCGTAAGGATCTTGAAGAATGTCATATTCAACAAGAGGCTACGATGATGAACCTCAAGAAGCGCCATCAGGATGCCGTTTCTGAAATGACAGAACAAGTAGAGCAGTTGTCCAAAATGAAGTCCAAGTAAGTATTTAACAAATGCGTAAATAAATCCTTAAACTTTTTTAAGGAGCTCTGTTAATTGTATGCAATACTTATATGAATTTTGAAGGTGCAAATCTTTGCTTAATTGCTTATAAGGCATTTTATTCATTTTTTATCAAATATATCCTTTTCCAAGCTTTCTCAATAGATTCAAGAAATTAAACACTATAGTGGAACTAAATGTCCCTACAGATATAAAATGAGTGTAGTAGTGAAAAGTTACAATAACTATATTTCCATATTTTTTATTAACAAATGAATAAACCATATTATTTAATTCCATAGGATGAAAAGGACAAGATTACAATCAATCAGGAAACCTCTGACGTCAATTCTGCTTTAGACGAAATAACGAGATCCAAAGTATGTATCAGATAGTATTATTAAACTATCATTCACAAATTATATTGCATCAAAACTCTCTCCCATAATCAGGCATCTGCAGAAAAGTCCAACAAACAACTCGTGGAGCAGCTCAATGAGATTAACAAACGAGTCGAAGAGTCCAATTTGACCATCTCCGACTATGAAAACGGAAAGCGAAAATTGATGTCAGAGAATTCTGATCAATTGACACAGCTTCATGAACTAGAAAATACATGCCAAATGCTTGCAAAGACCAAGGTGCAACTGGCCTATCAACTTGAAGAAGCTAAAATGTATGGTGACGATGAGGCTAAAGAAAGGTCTTCTCTCCTAGGTAAGCCCTCAGAATAGAACCAAGGATAAATATATATATACCATGAATTTCCCCAAAATAAATAGCTAAGTTCCGAAACCTTGAACATGAAATTGATGGTATGAGAGATCACTATGAAGAGGAGAAGGCCAATAAGAACGAATTGAGCCGACAGCACAGCAAGGCTCAATCTGAATTGGATACATGGAGATGCAAATTCGAAACTGAAGCCCTTGCCAAGGCCGAAGAATTGGAAATGTCAAAGATGAAGCTCCAAGCTAGACTCGCAGAGGCCCAAGGAACCATTGAAAATCTAAATGGAAAGTTTTCCATGTTGGACAAGGCAAAGATTAAACTCACCTCTGATACGGAGGATGCAACCATTAACCTGGATCAAGTTCAAGTAAGAAAAATACAATTATTTGTTTTCAAATATCTATGGGATATGGTACTTGTATGAAATAAGTGGTAACCATTATGGAGCCTAAAGGGAGTGCAGTTTTAAAAGGTACTCTCATTTAAGCCACTATGAAAAAAAACTCGAAATTAATTCATGATGGTGTTTCTTGTATGTAGCACCACCAATATAATAAAAGAAGCTATAAATGGTAAAACATTGTGATCATGGTGATCTTGCAATTTTAATACAATAACTTGTTAGCGATAAAAATAAATTGTGTCGAAATGGAATTGAAATTATTTCTTTATAGATTTAAAAAAACAGGACAATGAACTAATATGAATTAAATAGTCATTCGTATACCAAAATCTAATTAAACATTAAATGATTAAATTGATAATATTAAACCCGATTCAATCAGATTCAAAAATCGAAGCTAATGAGACTCTACCTTCTTTTCAGGTTCTCAACTCTCAAATGGAGAAGAAAGCCCGGTCCTTTGATAAGATTGTCAAAGAATGGAAGGCAAAGGCCGACAACCTTTCCATTGACCTGGACAACTCCCAAAAGGAATGTAGAAACAGTTCATCCGAACTCTTTAGGGTCAAGTCTGCTTACGACGAATGCATCCTCCAACTGGATGAGGTTCGACGAGAGAACAAGAACTTGAGCACGGAGATCAAGGATATCATGGATCAGATCTCAGAAGGAGGACGATCCATTCACGAGATTGACAAGATTCGCCGACGCTTGGAGGTTGAGAAGCAGGAGCTGACATCTGCCTTGGAAGAGGCTGAGTGTGCCTTGGAGCAAGAGGAAAACAAGGTTCTCCGAACGCAAATTGAGCTTACTCAGGTCAGACAAGAGACGGAGAGGCGAATCAATGAAAAGGAAGAGGAATTTGCGAGCATCAAAAAGAACTTTAACAGAGCCATCGAGCAACTTCAAGCCACTTTGGAGGGTGAAAGCAAAGCAAAGGTAAGATTTGAAAGATATTTAACCTACATTCTTTTTTTTCCTTTTCTATATAAAAATATTCATATTATAAATATCTACAGATAAATTAAAAATAAGATTTACTCAGTGCTTCAAAGACCAGCCTTTATAATAATTTTGCAGCAAATTAAAATAAGTAACAATCGGTTAAATTGTTTTCTCTGAGGATTAATAACATTTATTATATCCTAAAGTATTTAGTGATAGTAAGATACAATTAATTTCTTAGCAAATTTGCAATATTAAGGAATTAATTCAGGTAAAAAAGTTAATTTATAAGGATATAAAAAGCTCTAACGGTTGTTCATTATTAATAACTCAATAACTTTTCGTATCTTCAGGCTGAAGCATTTAGAATGAAGAAGAAACTCGAGGCAGACATTTCCGAGTTGGAGGTTGCCTTGGAACATGCCAATGCCGCCAATATGGAATCACAAAAAAACCATAAAAAAATATCAAAATTCAATTCGTGAGGCGCAAGTAAGTTTTATAAAATATTTTTTCCGACAGAGCATCGATTAGAAACATTTTTTTATCCTAGATGAAATACGAGGATGAACAGTCCGCCAAGAATGATGCCAAAGAGGCCCAACTCGAGGCTGAGCGTCGGGCAAACTCCAATCAAAATGCATGGAGGAAGCTAAAACTCTACTTGAGCAAAGTGATCGCCAGCGACGTCAGCTTGAGCAAGAACTCTGCGACACCAACGAAGTCCTTAGTGATTTGACGGTGCAGAACCAGTCCCTGGAAGCATCCAAGCGAAATTCGAAGGAGAAATTACTTCATTGAATGTGAGTACCTTTATTTACTTTGGACTTATTGAGTATTGTATTATATTTGGCAAAATTCTTATTTCAGGGAGAAATGGATGATATGCTTGCAGAGGCTAGGATGTCTGATGATAAGGCCACGCGAGCTATGATGGATGCTGCCAAAATCGCTGATGAACTCCGTAATGAACAGGATATTTCCTCTAAGCTTGAAAAGGTTAAAAAATATCTTGATATTAATTCATGTGCTTAATAGCCCCTATCTTTACAGGACCGAAAATATTTGGAAACTGTGGCCAAGGATCTACAAAACAAGCTTGACGAGGCTGAGCAGAACGCTCTTAAGAGTGGAAAGAAGGCCATGTGCAAGATGGAAAGTCGGATCCGAGAACTGGAGTCTGAGTTGGACACAGAGCAAAGGCGTCTTGGTGACTCCATGAAGAACTTCCGCAAGAGTGAAAGGAAAATCAAAGAGCTGACTTACTCCTGCGATGAGGATCGTAAGAACCACGAGAGAATGCAGATCCTTGTGGACCAACTCCAGTCCAAGGTCCGCTCTTACAAGAAGCAGATCGAAGAAGCCGAAGAAA
The DNA here is from genome assembly GCA_013387185.1 of Caligus rogercresseyi. Taxonomy (NCBI): domain Eukaryota; kingdom Metazoa; phylum Arthropoda; class Copepoda; order Siphonostomatoida; family Caligidae; genus Caligus; species Caligus rogercresseyi. Next base: position 7,065,829 of record CP045895.1, on the reverse strand, counting down.
TCGCGGCCATCAACCTTGCCAAGTACAAGCAGGCTCAAAACAACTTGAATGAGTCTAGCGAGCGTGCTGACATCAATGAGCAGGCCCTGGGTAAATACAAAGCCCGTGAAAGAGGATCCTCCCTTGCCCCAATGTAAGGAAAAACAAAGGAATAATGAGACGACACAGAAATTAAAGCATGGATAAAGCTGGATTAAATTTTTATGATTTAAGAAAATACATCTATGAGCATTCAAGCGGTTTTTTTGCGTATGTTTCACTATTTGTTGGGGGGGCTATTTACTTCGTAGTTCCATGACGAAGTTCATAAGCTCTGTGAGTTTTTCTGGGTTATCAAAGGCACTGTCTTTCTTAATGAGGGAAATGATGGCTTCTCGACTATTGGGTTCTCCGAAGCCTGTGATCCATTTGACTTGGTATATGTAGAGGGTCGGGCAGGCGATTTATGCTGGATCTCTTTTTCACTGGCCTTTCCTCGGGAACTTTGGTTGGCGTTGGGGCCTTGGGCTTGCAGGATCGCTTGTGAATATCTAGGCTTTTGGGGAGAAAGGTTCGCCCACAAATGGAGCAGGCCTCCAGGGCGTTTTTGTTCCAGTCCTCGAAGGCGTTGTCGTTATATTGCTTAAGAGCCTGTCCCTTGATTTCTCCGGAAACGACCTTTTCAAAGTTTTCAGGGGCACTAGGGGTGGACGGCGCTGTGACTTAGGAAGCTTCATTTGCTCGTTGTCCCATTTCTTAAGGCATTGAGGAATATGGATCTTGATAGAACGGGAACCAAATTCCCTCCGCAAATGTAGCACATGACAGGCATAATGACAAGTTATATCTAATTTTTAACTACTCCTTTAACTATGAATTAAAGAAGAAAACTGCAATTGACTACGTCAAGGCTCGCATGAGTAAAAGAAAAAAGGCCTTTATCGATCGTTGTTTGGCCTTGAAAATATTGGAAAGACTTCTTCTTCTCTTCGTTTTCCACAGAGCAAAAAATATATATGCAATATTACTAAATACGATTTCCGTATTAAGACACGTTCACTCTTCTCCCATTCAATTGTTACTAGCCAATCCTTTTTATAAAAGGGAGTCTTCAAAAGACGGATTAAAAAAAGAGATACTTTTCCTCTCTTACTCGCCGTGGCACTAAGGCCTAAAGCAGAGGGGGAATAATAAAAATGAAACTCATGAAGACTCAAAGACTGCCAGTCTTCTGACTGCAACTTTAAATAAATGCAGCATGAGGTTTTTGATGCATTACAATTTTGAATAGAAAGAATTGAACATGGATTAAATTAACGGACTTTTAATGGGAAGAAGATTAAATCATTATCAACTACTTTGAAGAAAGTATAGCCATCTGTATTTAATGACCTACATCATATATATATATATATATCTATATATATATATATATATTAGTGATGGGTCAAGAGTAAAACTCGTTTTTTAATACTCGAGTTTTATTTAGTAAGTAAAAAAGTCTTCAAATACTCGACTCATGCATGAAATCGACGAGCTTTTACTCGTTACTCGGAGGAAAACTCGTTACTCGGAGAAAAACTCGTTACTCGGAGACAAACTCGTTACCACGTGTAAAATTCTTATTCAACGAAAAATTCGTCCCTTCAAATAATATGTCTGGACACATCAAGAGCTTCAAAAGGCATTGATTCTTAATAATAATTAGTAATGAGACGGTCTTATAATGGTACTTTATGGAATGAATATGTTATAATTTATTGTTTTAAATAGATTTTACTGTTCCTTTACTAATCATCTAGCTTCATAAAAATAAATATAAAAAATACATCATCTAAAAGTCAGGAAACAACCAGGATACGTTTTTTCGTCGGGATCCGGACCGGGACTTTAATATATTCGTTTCTTTATAATTCTTAAAGAGACGACATTTACAAAAAATCTTATTATTTTTTAAAAATTTAAAAAAAGAAAGTGAGGACGTTTTTTAGAAAAAAATTAAATATTTTTTGAAATATTAAGAATTCTTTTCTAAAAAAACGTCCTCACTTTCAGAATGACGAGGGAACGAATATATTAAACTCCCGGCCCGCTGATTTTTAGAAACCGGGACGGAACGTTCAAAAAACAGCCGGGCCGGGTACCCGGTCGTTTCTGATATAATTATATATATATATATAATATTTGAGCTGTGAATAAAAAAAATCTCCCTTTTTTATATGCATATATAATAATAATGTTTTTGGAATGTCTTTTCTTTTCAAGCAACTGCAAATGGAACAATCCAGTGAAGAATAATCTTCAGTCTCATAAAAATTACTTGGAAACGTTACTAATTATCTCACAAGGCCTCAATCAAGTGTTTGAGGGGATTTTTTTTTGATCCACAAGTCTTAATCAAGAAAATTTTGTTTAAAATATACAATGATAATGGAACAAGTATTTCAAAGAACCAGAAGTTTGTTTCGAATAACTGAATATTAATTTAGACTTTGATATCAAGTAATTTATGAAAAAATATCACTTCTAGCTCAAAAAACTGTAAATCCTAAAAAAATATAAATTATATTTAAACTGAGTGCGAGGGATAAATTTTAGAATTTTACAAATTAAAGGAATTAAACCCCATTTTTTTAAATGAGCAAGAAATCCCGAACTGCATAGAACTTCTATATCGTATGTATGATTCTTTCATATCAATCAGGATGTTAAAGGATGTATCCTAAGTATCAAAATTTTCTTCCTTTCCATATATATAAATAAAAATGAGCTCTTACAAGTAACGAGTTTTTGCGAGTTTTAAATTTTACCCGAGTTACGAGTAAAAACTCCCTTTAATACTATTTTATATTAGTGTAAAATGTAAGATAATTTTAGGCAAAATGGGGAATACTCTCACTGTCTCTGTTAGGTTAGCTAAAAGTAGTTTTAATACTCAAATATACCAATGTATATATATTTTGGATATTTATATTCCAACCATACGCATCTCAGAGAAACCTGCAAGCCGAGTTATTTGGTATATCAATTAAAGTTATAAAATACTATAACGGTTGACTACAAATTCCATTGCTCGGTGTTGATGGCGTTTGCATTTAGGCCTCCAACAGAAAATATTATTTGTGTAATACTTTTGTCACTATTAATCCAGATTCCCAGCAATGAATGGATATTTGAGAGATATATTTTAAAATAAATGAATCAATAATATATTTCGTAGATAAATTGTTGGTTTTTTCATTTAAATACAACTTCAGGGCGACCACAACGTATTTAATCCTTATTCTTTTTAGTGTCTGCCTATCCATCCATGACGGAGAATGAGTCATCTTGAGCTCAAAGACACTCACCGTACATACACCATTCTTCAAAGACAGGCCCATGAAATAATAAAAATAATAACGATCTTTAGAAGCCCTTTAAAAAAACCTTATAACCTACCTGACAAACAAGTATTATTTGCTCTATCCAAAGATATCTTTAAGCACATGTATATCATATATTGTGTAATAGATATTTTATCTTATGCAATAGATAAAGTTCAAGTTAAAAACCCTATAATAGGATAAAAGTTGACTCACAGAATCTATCTTATTATTACACAAAAAGAATGAAAGGTTGCGATGATAATAATAATGACGATGGAGGGAAGGAAAGAGAGAGAACTATTCTATAATAACAAGAAGAGGGAGTAGAGAAGTAATACTATGTAGCCATTAATGTCAATGTATGAAACAAATTTGCTAAATGATGTAACTTATTTTATTAACAGCATAGCCATATATCTATCATGTCTCATGATATTTTTTTTCAAGATTGAAGCTCAGAAACATGGATTACAGAAGTAGGGCGTGTCTATGACATCCAATAAATGGGGGTTTTGTACAATGTTTGCCTTTTATGACGTCACTGAATACAATTTATATATTTTATTTTCTCTCATCCTTGGTGGTGAGTGGTAGTAGTAAGAGAAGTAAGAGTGTATTATTATTTCTTTTGTTAGCCAATGGGAATGTAGCATTTAAATGTCGCCGCGTAGGAGATGAGAGGAGATTGACTGCTTGCATAGACATTATTCTCTCTCAAGTCTGGATCAAGGATGTCTTTGGGTGTACCTGAGGCTGGTGAATCCCGGAGCGTGGGTGTGAATCTCCGCGTGACAGGGCATTCCAACCAAGGGGGTCGGAAGTACATGGAGGACTATTTCTCCGTGGCCTACCAGCAGACCCATGATGACAATGACTTGGAATACGCCTACTTCGGTATCTTTGACGGCCATGGAGGAAAGGACGCGGCTCTCTTTGCGAAAGTAAGTAGTGTCAGGAGGAATCCACTTCTGTGTTTCTGTGTGTGTGTGTGTTTCCTACTCAGCCTGTCTGTCTTTCCTTCTTCTTGTAGGAGCATTTGATGGACTTTATAACGAAGCAAAAGTGTTTTTGGTCTGAGGACGATTTCTTCCGTCTTGCGTGCGATCCGCGAGGGTTTCCTCCACACGCAGCGCGCCATGTGGACAGAGCTCTACTCCTGGAAGAAGAGTCCCAAGGGACACCCCTCCACGGCGGGAACCACGGCCTCAGTTGCTTTTATCAAGCGCGGAAAGATCTTCACGGGCCACGTGGGAGACTCTCGGATCCTCCTGGGGCAAAGCGACCCAGGGCAACCTATCAAGTGGCGCCCCAAGCCACTCACCAAGGACCACAAGCCAGACTGCCCCTCGGAGCTCCAGCGCATCCAGAAGCACGGCGGGAAAGTCGTCTCAAGTCCGGTGTGCCCCGTGTTGTATGGAAGAGACACAAGAGCCAGCTCAGTGGATCACGCTCATCCACAACGCCACACGAGGAAGTGCCCTTCCTCGCCGTGGCGCGCGCATTGGGGGACCTCTGGAGCTACAACGCGGAGGAAGACGTCTTCATCGTCAGCCCAGAGCCCGACCTGCAAACATACACCATCGACGTCCTTAAGGACAAGTGCCTCATCCTGGCCACGGACGGTGCATGGAATGTCCTGGACAGCCATCTCGCCGTACAATGGCACATGAAGTTGAAAAAAACAACGAGCACTACAGGTGGACCCTGACTCCGGATACAAGTGGATCAACCCCTCTAAGCATCTTGTGGATCAGGCACTCTACAAGTGGAACCTGCTCAAGCTACGCTCAGATAACATTACCGTTCTCACCGTCATGCTGGATGCACCGGGACCCCCACGGGCTCAAGTCCTGCGGAAGAACCTTGCTTCGGCTCCCGCCTCTCCCCCAGAACTCCCTCCCAAGCCCAAATCCAAGGAAATGAACCCCCATAAAAACCTCGCTATTATCTCTCGCGTCCCCAATTCACCCGACAGCGAGGCCAAAATAGGAACTAACTTAGCACAGGGTCCCCCTGATGCCCGCTCTGTGAGTCGAGTGGTTCACGACTCACTTCTCCATGTGCCACGAAAAATGTTTGTGGACCTTCAGTCGGGAGAAGTGAGCTCTTCCTCTCAACAACAGGAAAGTCACCTTCCCCGCCGCCCATCCCAGAGAGAAACATAGGGTTTGAATTAGCAGCTACCATTATACAGTTCATTTGAAAAAAAAAATCCCTTTATAAATTCGTCTACATTAAAATTCATACGTTCAGTCAAAGGCTTCTTAATTTTTCATTATCATTATATGAAATAACATTAAGATATTTAATTTTGTAATTGTTAAGGCATTTTCCTACTTTTCTAAATATCAAAAGTCGCTTATAAATACTTTTATTATAAATTAAACCAGAAATATATTACTATATTTAGTTCATTAAATTTTAAAACGAGTACTACCTTCTTAAATTTTTTCGTTTGACATGTTATTCACACTTTACCCAAGAAACCTATTCAAAACATTTGTCAGGATAACAAATTTAATTCAATAAACTGCCAAATTAATGACAGCAATATCTGGTAGTCTAATTACATCGTTAAAACAATTTTAAAAATGCATTAACTTGACAAATTTCATCAGCTACATTATCTAAATACATTTGGATAACCAAGATTTGTTGCTTTTAAAAGTTAAAATTCTACTTTCAATTTGCCTCTTCAGTCTGAAAGTGGATATATATATCAAGAATATTTTAGTTATAAATTGTTATGGTACTATAATAAATGTGTACGTAAAAAATCAGGTACAAACAAGTCCTGTCCGAGTATTCTCGACCCTTATATTTTAAAAACACAATAGATGCATGCATATAAATTCTCCTTCAATCAAGTCCTATCAACTTGTTTTGACCCTTTATATTTTTTTTACTCAGCACAACAGATCTATACATAAAAAGACTCGTACAAACAAGTTATATCCGAATATTCTCGGTCCTTACAAGAAAAACATATCAAACTAATCAACAACAACTTTCAATGGCTCAGCTGTTAATTCAAACCCCTTCTCCATTCCACCATTTTTTTAAAGTCATAAATGCTCCAAAAGTCCTCCAACGGTAGTTCGACGTCGACGTCGCTCCCTGGGTGAGGAAGAGAATAAGTCTCGGATCCGGTCCCTGAGAGGCCGGAGGGTATCATCATCCATCATGGCTGCTTCACCACTCTGCGTTCTTCGCTCTAAAAAACCCACCTGCATCCCCGCCACCCCAAAGGAAAAGCGGAATCATCATACAGTCCGCCTCCAAAGTGGCACTCAAGCAGCGGCATCCACCTCCTCTTCATCGGATAAACGTAAAAGAACCTGACATGGGGGGCCGTCTCTGTCTCTAAGTTTGTGAAGAAATGAACGAATCTCTTCGCACCGCTTGGCGCTGTCCACAAACCATTTGTTCATCAATATTTTTTAAGAAAGGGGGGGGGGGGGTAGTTATTGTTTTGTAATGACAGCTAAAGCTTAAACACAGTGTTAGCATGATGCTCCCTATTCTTCTTCATACCAGTGCCATTTATTGATGAATATTGATATAAGAGGGGTTTTATACCTATTTTATATATATAATAGCTACACATTAGTTAATCTGTTTTAAAGTTTTAATACTATATTACAATAAATATAAACATACAAATTAAAGGGCTGAATATTTTAATATAGGTTTATAAGAATATATGAGCTCTTAAAGCACTATTACAATACTTTGAATAATCATTCTATCCGAGGTTTGATAAAAGTTAAATATTAAAAATAAGGATTAAATCAATATTTTTTTTCAAGTACTATGAGGGTTTTTCCTACACAGAATTAGGTAAGATAATAGTTATATGAATTTGATATTATAAAGATTAAATAGGGATATTTTAAAAGATAATATGATGACTTGTCTTCATATTTGGACATGAACAACTATTTAATAGTAAGCGTATGTTGATATTAAAAATGTAGCTTATTTTTAAAATATAATACTTAGATGACACGGCTCATAACTTATAGATATAAAGAAAAATACTTAGGCCACAATGAAGATTATGAATGCCTTGCTTAAAAATTAAGACTGATGGAGCCATTTATTACTTTATTTTGTCATGAAGTTATTTATGATATATCTAAAATAGTATTGTGTATGTGATGGGGGATGGGATTTGGAGAAATTGCTTGTATAATCTCTTGCATTTTCCCTTCTGCAGTCTATTTTCCTTCGGAGTGTCAAGCGCTATAGTCATCCACGTCCATTGGAAGGCCTCTCTTTCTCTCTCTCTGAAGCCTATATTAATCAATAAATATCCTTGTCCCTTGTGTGAATTATCTCAGTAACGAACGAATAGTTAAAATTCCCTGCAATCCATTGGAATACATATATCGTATTTATATATAAATGTCCTATAATAGAAATGATGTTTAATATTTATTAATTGCCCTTTTTCTTATTATTATAAATGTACAAGTTATCATTTCCCCATGTTTCTATTCATATATTGTCATTCTTGGAATATATATTATATTAATTAATAAATTGCATCACAACTTTTTATTTTATTTATCATCAAGATGGATGTTATTCAGGACCGACCAAAAAAACTACGCAATGAAAACAATGTGTATGTGTCGCTACAAATATAGCTTTTAAGCAACAATATCAGGGATATATATATGTATTTTTTTACCTAATTTTCACACAAATTTTATCGGCCGAAATATCACAATTATTCCACACAATTAACATCACACGTCATTTATAACCCTGGTTAGAATAGGGTATAAAATTGGGTGGGGAGAGCAGTTATAGAGCTTCTTAATTTATATAGAATATATTTGCAATCAGGACGTGACTAGACTTATTTCATCCTAAACTAGACCTATGTACATATAAACAAAAAAATCGACCTTAAACAAGTTGACATTATAAATGTATATATTATATTAGTAGCTAAAGAACCTAAAAGGAAAAAACAGACACCACTTCACGAAATTGAAAATATTTGTTCTGTATATTTCTTATTAACTAACAGATGTTCAAGAATCACTCAACTCATATAATAAAATATGTTTTATTGATAATTTGTTATATTTGATTAAATTATTGAATTATTATTACAAGCATTATGAATTAAATGAATTTTTTTTTGTTATCATCTGCACTGATACCTCTTTCCCTTGTTATCTTTGTTACTAACTATCTTTCTTGTTTAGAACTTTAAAACAAAATCCAAAGATTATAAAATGCATTAATTGTATATGAAACTGTTTCATATCTTGGTAAAATAATAACAAAAAAGTAATTTTGAAGTGCCCATTCTATTATTTTCTCATGTTCGATTAATGCACTCTTCCGAAAAAGGGATTGACATTTTAATAATATAAATTAATTAATCCATCGGAGACTTAAAACCATAATATTTTATTTTTCTTAATACCTCTAAAGGAGGTCTGAAATAATGAACTTCGACCATTTAAACGTCCAAGTCATTAACATATATATATATATATATCAGTGGTGGGCACTTCCGCTCATTATTCCGCTCTGAGCGGAGGAGCAATTGTGAGCGGAATGCAAAAGCGCGGATCATCTTTGTGAGAAGAAAGAGAAGGACCCTCTAAAATTAACTTCCGCTCATCGCTCACATAAAAAAAGTTTCCGTTATTAAAAAGGATTACTCATAGAAAAAAGACTACTTTTTCTCGCTTTTTGCTCTAAATGTAATGCCGCTAACGTGGCATGGACTAAAAAGGTGCGCCAGAAATTGTTTATTCTTGTCTAGACACGTGGCAGCAGTGTTGCCACGCGTAGCCACTCAGTTCACGTCGTGCAGTTATTGTGTATACGCCAGAGAGAATAAGTGACAATCAGTCCTTTCTTAATAAATAAAATGTGTACCCCCGTCATAACAAAGAGGATGCGTTCATGGCCCATATAGAATTTCATTTTATATTCAGAGAAGAGAGAGAAAAGTTACATTATTATAATATAACTTTTCTCTTTCTTCTCTAAATATAAAAGAGATAAAATTATCTTTGTTATAATTATAAATAATTATTACATGTAGTATGGTTAGAAATCCATCTGAAAAAATGACGTCATAACACATATGTTGATGATGTCATTAAATGGCTATATGGGACCCTACTTAGTAACAGTTTAGTACTTACTCGGCGTACAGTTTTGTCTCTCTCTGGCACTCTCTTATTCCTCTGTGTAAACGTTTGTGTCGTGTGTGTTCTTGTCTGACGGTCACTCTGAGTCAGTATAGTTTACTTTTTCGGTTTTTTACGAATCACGAGTCATGGATAAGTTGTGACCCGAACCCGACCTCTGAGCGGAGAGAGAAGCTACAGGTTAGCGGACCTATTCCGCCAACCTGAGCGGAAGAGCGGAATAAGTGAGCGGAACAGCAGTACTCAAAAAATGAGCGAATGAGTGGGAGCGGATCAGTTGCCCAAAGTGAGCGGTGCCCATATATATATATATATATATATATATATATATATATAACGCATAGAGAGCTGATTCCCTTCAATAGCAGAGAAACATCGTTCAGCTGTATTCTGTGAGTCCACTATATACAAAATAATGTATACTACGTTATCGTAAGCTGATCATAGAGATAGATTCTATTCTATGATCAGCTTACAATGACGTAGTATAAATTTCTTTGTTTATATTGGACACACAGATACATATGAAAGGAATAAGCTCTCTATATCTTTTTATCTCTATGATATAACGAAAATAAAGCGAAGCACTTTGGAGTAAGAATTTGAACAAAATATTCTAGCATGATCCTCTAAAAATACAATAGCTGTTAAAATAATTCCTAACTTCATTGTGTATAATTATTTTTCATTTTTGTAGGTATTTGTAAGTGATGCAAAGAAGTCATTTCGACCTTTTATAGCTTTATAGTGCTATGAAAATAATGCTTAACATGACGTCACATTTATTATTTTAACTAAAACATCATTGTCCTGTGCAAATCATAGAGATATGAAGATATAGAGAGCTTATTCCCTTCAATAGCAGAGAAACATTCTTGAGCTGTCGCCTGTGCCCAATATAAACAAAGTAATTTATACTACGTCATCGTAAGTTTATTCAAGGAGTACTAAAGAGATGGAGGGAACACTCCTAATGTAAACAATAATATTTGTACCTATGTAGTCACACTTTACACAGTTTTATACTACTAAAGGAGATGAAATTAAGTTTCTCAACGACGACATTCGAGTCCAATAAAGAGGAAGAGGACTCCACGTCTACTTACAACCCCCTAAGGATGAAGTTGAGGATTTGTGCCGGTGACTAATCAGTCCGTGGAGTCTATAAGCTTTTGGAATCGTCGTTGAGAAACTTAATTTCATCTCTTTAGTAGTATAAAACTGTGTAAAGTGTGACTACATAGGTACAAATATTATTGTTTACATTAGGAGTGTTCCCTCCATCTCTTTAGTACTCCTTGGTTATCATAGCGATAGAAAGATTTGTTTATATTGGACACAAAAACGTATTCCTCTGAACAATCCAACATGCCCTCTATGTCTTTATATCTCTATGGTGCAAACTGAGAAAATACAGCTGAAATAATCAACATAACAACTAAAAGGAGTAGAGAAAGATAATAAACGGAAGTCATTTACCAGTGACGTCATGGATGGTTTTTTAGAAAAAAATATTTATTTTGTTTCTCATGAATATTAGTCCACATTTTATCAACTTCCTATACTTCTAAAGAACAATATTTAAGCTATATATTATTTGTCACTTCATAAGCAGTAAGAAATAATTCGAGGCCATCTAAATATAGAGTTAAAACCACTCAATCAACTTTATGTATGTTCTTATAAGAGAAAATGAGAGACTTAACAGAGCGGAACCAGTGACGTCATTCGAATGTTTATTTTTCAAATTATAGGCACCCCGTATGACATCACTGGAATCTTTCTTCTCCCTTTTTTCTCTCGTCCTTCGACTTTGTTGCTTATAAGTATTATTATTATTTTCTTCCATGTATATTTAGAAGGCAAAAAAGAGAGGAAAGTCAGAGAGGGAGAGACACAGAGAGAGAGAGGGAAAGAGTGTTAGTAGTCCTACAGAATTCTTTTTTTTTCTTCTTGATATTCTCGGGGGATATCGTTTCTTTCTTGGGAATCTATTTTTGTCGGCTCTGTTTTTATTCGTGTGTGTGTGTGTGTGTCAATTTGTTGTGGTGGTATTATCTGGGCCGGGAGGAAGGCTATCTACTTTAGCGCCATGTGGAACAACGGTAACGGTTTTGTTCAGAGTGTGTTCAACGAGATCAGCTTGGACAAGAGCATGGCGTTATGGGAAGATACGGACGTGATCTTGGACCCGTACCGTGTTTTGTTCCTGAGCTACATGCCGGAGACGCTCTTCCGCAAGTACCTTCGTAAGGAGCAGCTCCGTAAGGACGCGCAGCTGAGTAGCGCTTTCCGCGAGAAGGGCAACGCGCTCTACAAGAACGGTGACTTCAACGCGAGCCTCAGCGTGTACAACCAGGCACTCTGCCTGGCGCCCAAGGCACAGGACGTCTACCCCATCACGCTTGCCAACCGATCCGCCGTCTGGCACGCACTACAAAGGTACGAAAACGCCGTCGCGGACATCCAGAGCTCCCTGGAGTCTTCATATCCAAAGGAACTCAGATTCAAGCTCCTGGAGAGAAAGGCCAAGTGCCAAATTGCCCTGCGGAAGAAAAAATCCTCGGAGGAGGCCATTGGGGACTTTGTCTCCTGCGTCAAGGAGTCTGACATCAACGTCTCACTCAAGGAGAAGAAAATATCGGGCATCAAGGCGGAGTTCGACAAGGTCTTTGAAAATGGGACAAAGGAGGATGAGCAGAAAGAGGAGGACAGCAGCAGCAGCAGCATTCAGACTCAACCCTGCCTCAATGGTGGACCTCCTCCTCCTTCTCCTACTCCTCCCTTGGGCTTCTGTGACTCTGTCAGCATTGGCTACGATCCGGGTCGGGGTCGCTACACCTATGCCAATCGTGACATTGACCCGGTGAACTCATTGCCGTGGACGAACCCTTTGTCAAGCAACTGGACAAGGAACATATCAAGACCCACTGCTGGCACTGCCTTGGAAGAGCGCCCCTCCCTCTACCCTGCGATAACTGCTCTGGGGTGCTCTTTTGCTCAGAAATATGCTTAAGACTCTCAAGTTCTTCCTACCACAAGTGAGATCATTGAAGAAGAAACTACTACAAGTCCAGTACTAATAATACCAATAATTTATTGTTGTTTTTATTTGTTAGGTATGAGTGCGGCATAACGGATATAATACAGAGTGGTGGTGTTGGTACTTGGATCCTTGCCTACCGTGCCATCGCCTCCAGACCCCTCTCCTTCTGGCTAAGTCGTAAAGTGATGTATCCCAGGTATGAAAATGATGAGGACACAGAGGAGGAGGAAGAGGAAGTGGACGTCGCCTCCAAGATCAGTATTCCTGAAGACCCTTTTCCCGTTTCAACGCCCTGGAGACACACGAGAAGACGGGTCGCTTCCAGGCGCCAGCCCTTATGAAGGAAGCCCTCACCGTGGTCTTTTTCATCCGCTGCCTCAACCGTGTGGGCTACTTCCCGGAGTCTAAGGATCCCAACGACCCGAGGTATGCCCCAGCCTCAGCCCTGTGGAACGCCAACTGGGAAAGCACTTGCGGAACTTTATCCGCATCGCGAGCTTCAACAGCCACGAGGTGACGGAGGTCACGCTCCGGCGCAACGGGACGGAAGACAATGTGGGGGCACGCCGTGTGGGCACGGCCATCAACCCTTTACTCGCACTCATCAACCACTCCTGTGATCCCAACCATGGACGTGTCTGGAACCCCGCCTCGGGACGGATAAGGGCCTTCGCCACGCGAAGCATCCCAAAGGGCACAGAGATCCACGACGGCTACAGCGCCACCTTCTCCAATCGAGGGAAAAAGGAGCGGAGCTTCGTCCACGAGAGATACAACTTCACCTGCAACTGCCCGCCCTGCCAACAAGACTGGCCGCTCCTCCCGCAATTGGAAAAGGAAATCAAAGTCAAGCCCCAGTCCACAGTAAAGAAACTCACCTCCCTCTACAAGAAGATCGAGACGCAGCCCTCCATCGACAACTGCTCGGCCTTTATGAAGCTGGCGGGGCAGACACTGGAGCCGCCACATGCTCTTCTAGTCGTTGTTGAAGATAAACTACAGAGATGCTTACTCAAAAAGTATGGGACCTCATAAAAGAGCCAAACGTTCCCTAACACTATCTAGTGACATTTTCAATATGAGGCCATGAAGAAAAGACGCACAATAAAAAGGTTATGGCAAAAATACATTGTTCATTAATATGATGTAATTTCACTAACGAATACATACTATGTTGCATTAACCATGTTCCTTTACTTCTCCCCCATGTATCGAATGAGTTTTGTATAACAATAATAAGTATAGTGAATGGTGATAGTCAGAGACTATGCATGGGTTTCCTTGTTTTGTTCAAAGGTACCTAAAATCATTGAAGGGAAGAAGGCCTAGGGATTTAAATATATAGAGCACACTCCAAACACAAACACAGAGGAAGGGAATTTTTTTATATTCTATGCCATAACCAGACTTGTTGATTTGTAGTTCACTTGTAGTCGTTCGCGAACGATGAGCGACAAAAATGTTGAACGAAAATTCCTTGTCGTTCGTTTTAAAGCTCTGATGAAGCATACTTTTCCCTTTATCCACCATCTTAAATTTTCCATATAATAACAATATATTAAGGCTTGAGGTTTACGAAAATGGGTTTGTAACCAAAGGGAAATGAATGACTATCACCTTTGGCTATCTAGTCTAAACTGTTCTATATTTTTCCTTTTATTCCTCTTTTTTCAAATATAGGTCTTATTGTACAAATTTTAATTAAACATAATAATATACATAAAGGAGCAGAGAGAAGGACTCTGCTACAGGTTATATGTTTGAAGTGAGAAGGGGTGCGAAGGCCGTGCGTGCTAAGGCGTTTTCAACTCTAAATGTTGGGGGCGCAGATTCGAATCCTCCCGAGAGGGGATGGTCATTCTTGGTCTACCTCATTGATAAGATCCTAGGTGCGAGTGACTAATTATAATGCTTATTTATATCCAGTCGGAAGCTGCAATTCTATAATGCTTATTTATATCTAGTCGGATGCAATTCTATCGAACCATATAGGCAAAAAAAAGTGAGTCAACTGATGAAGGTTATTTCTGCTTTAACACTATAAAATCCAGAATTAACAATCACCATTTAAGAAACTTAAGAAGACGATTTGACTCTCAAAGTCAAGTTTTAGTCAACCTCATTTAATCCTGGGTTTGATAAACTAATTTACACGCTAATATGCTCATTTATATCAAGTTGGATCCAATTCCATGCAAACAAATATCAAAATTACTTTGTTATTAACAACCCTCATTAATTTCAGTCTTAGGAGTCTATTTTATATCATTTTAACATCATCTTTGGATTATAAATATTTTTTAATGGTTATCCAAAGGGTTTTCAATTATTTAAAAAATATAAATGCCTTAACTTTTCAAGGTTATATTTGTTTTAAAATAAATGATAGGTCGTAATTTAAATATTTCAATCTTTTATTTAAAAGTCGTCATACAAAGTAACCCGGAGCAACATATCGACAAAAGATATAAGACGTTCTGCTAAAAGAGAGGGTCATTAGTCAAACGAAACTTGGAAATTTGTTTGTGCCTAACAATTAACTAAATTTCTAACATCTATGACATTTTGTATGAGTATAAATTATTTGCAATTAAGCACATAAAATGAAGAGTACCAGCAATAACTTAAGGAGCACATAACCAAATTTAACCTCCCAGGTCTGTTTGAATTATTTATTAGGCTTTCTTTTGATTTAATAAAATATATATTTATGTTTTGATATAATTTTTCACCAAACCCTAAATTCATTATATTGAAAATATGATGATAGAAAAAAATCCTCTTGACCCTCTTGCTCAAAATCCCTTCATTTTTAAATGGTGGACCTTATTCGTCAATATTGTCAAATTTTACCCATCAGCATCAAAATTTATTGTGAGGTTATCCCAAGGAGAATATAAATTATATTCTCCTTCGGTTATCCTATTTAAAAAATATTAATATTTATTAAACCATATTTGATTTTATTGGGTTTTAATAATTTGTAGTTAAAACTGTTTTATAATGTACTGTTTAATTTATAGTTATATATGTTATATATATATATATATATATATATATATATATATATATATATAAAAGACAAAGTTATTTTGTAACATGAAAATACTCGGCCACATGTTGTGGCGCCGTTTAAAGAAAAGCTCGCTTTAGAAACGCTCAAAATGAGAAATTTTACTGCACCTGCCGTATTGTCCAGACATATATATATATATATATATATATATATATATATATATATATATATATATATATATATATATATATATATATATATATATATATATATATATATATATATATATATATTATATATATATATATATATATATATACACATATATGTATATTAGGGCTGTTCTTATTTTTCAAATGTTTGAAATGTTAGCAATATTGTGGATTTTCTGTTTCTTGGTGATAAAAGAAAACGACATACAAAGTTTGAACAAAATCGGTCAACATTACGAGGTCAAAGTTTTAAAAATTTAGTAAAATATAGTTTTCCCGCAAATTTCTTCAAAATGGTGGACGTTACAGACTTCAATAATAATTATTAATTTAAAGGAAATCTAATTTACTACCAGACGTATATTTGATGTTTATTAATAAAACAAAGTTTTCAGTAAAATCAAAGAAAAAATGGAGTGTGTAATGATAGCATATTTCATAGCTTTTTTGTATCAATTAATTTCACTCGCTTGTAGAAGATGACTTGTTCGCTTCAGAATAAAATAGTATTTTAAGTTTAGTAAACCTTTGAATGATAAATCCAAAAATGACCTTGGTTGCATTCTATCAATTCAGAATTCAGTACAATCTGAGTTTACATCATATGATTCAGAGCCTGTATTGACCTATAAGAAATCGATTATGAAAAAAAAAAAATAATGTGTTTCTTAGATTTGCGTCAAGGTATCCTCTCAAAATTTTACTTGGTCTGACGCATTTATAATCCATTATATGCGTCATTTTGTACGCGAGATGTGTTTTTTTAAATGTACATATAATTCTCTACTTATTAAATTGACATGATTTAGTATACTAAAATATTAAAGCTGGTGTACCAAGCTTACATTTGATATGTTTGGTGTTCTAAAAATCGCTATACTTTAAGAGATATAAGCAAATACATCTTTACACGTACTCTCCCCCAAAAATTGATCTTTTGATATGATAATATACAATTACCACTTGGTAACTGCTGATAGTGTTACCTGGATAGAAAGAGAAAGAAAAAAAGAAGGGAGATAACTATATATATATATATATTGAATAATTTGTATGTAAGTATCCTAATGTATAACTAAATGGTATTAAAACTTGTTAAGGTTGTCCCCTATATTGATCTTGATGTAGTTGAAAGTGTTCCGGATTTAGCTGAACAACCCTGTTTATATATATATATATATATACATATATAAACAGGGTTGTTCAGCTAAATCCGGAACACTTTCAACTGCATCAAGATCAATATAGGGGACAACCTTAACAAGTTTTAATACCATTTAGTTATACATTAGGATACTTACATACAAATTATTCAATATGTCCTACCTCAGCATCGATGACGGCCTCAATGCGGCTCTTGAAGGCTTTACAGGCGGCTGTGACGTCCGCGGGGTTGCCAGCCTGCCTCTTGATGAAGGTCTTGAGGGAGGCCACATTGGCATGGAAGGTGGAACAGGCATGTCTATCCAACTTTCCCTATGTACATGTAGTAGTTCAAGGGATTTAAGTTAAGAGAGTTGGGAGGGCCATGTCTGGGGGCCCCAGAAGGCAGGGACGTTAGCATGGAGCCACTCCTGGGTCTACTTGGCCTTGTGGGCGGAGGGAAAAGAGTCTTGCTGGGAAAGATACCTTCCGTTGTAGAAGTCCCCAGAGGCCTTTTTGTTCATCCAAGGCTTGATAACCTTCTTTGGGACGCTCAGGTACACATCACCATCTTCTCACCAGCCTTGAAGAAGTGAACAAAGACGTCTCCGACGGTGCCAAAACACCGAGGACCATCACAGAGGCCGGGGTTTTCGTCTTGACCGTCTTGGGGACCTCCTTCTTGGTCTTGGCCAACCACTTGTCGTTCTAGCGGTTTCTGGAGCGGTCCACGATGAAGATCTTCTCTTTAAAGAAAAACTTCAGAGCTGGAGAGGTAACCCCAAAGGCCTTAAAGACGTCATACCTACACTGTGCTGGAGGCGTACCCAGTGATGTCCTTGATGCCCCGCGTGCATTATTCTGGTGTAGTTTCACGTTTGCGTTTCTACATGGCTTTGTTATGGTTTATGACGGCGAATTTTTTACGCTAACATCTATATGCACATAGTTGTAACAGGTGACACCATAATGTACATCTTCATTGGTGATGGGGCTTTGGCCCTCAATAAGCTACATTTGTCTTTCGGAACCAGATGTTTCAAATGATTTCCTGTAATCCCTGGATAACAGAACTGGATTGATACTCGTTATGACTAGAGAGCGGAAAAAATGTGATCATTTTTTCCAAAAAATGTTTTTTTAATGTTACCCAAAATGAGTAAAAAATTAAAGAAATGTTTAAAAAAAATTAAAAAATGTTAATTATGTAGACTCCAACTTTGATTTAATGTGAATTTATTCTTTCATAAAAATAGTGACATACAATAATATTTGCCAATTTTTTCTCGGTGAAGATTTGGCTACGGTCGAATAAAAAACATTCAACCTCAAAAATGATTTCTCAACATCTACCGAGGTACTGGGACAGTATGAAGCAAATGAAAATACATTTCACATGCATTAGAGACGGATAAAATACCCTAAGGTCTCGTCCACACTTCCAAATATACTCAGCTGCGTCAGTCGCGATAATTTTTACCACAAGCTTGCCTAAAACTGAGGATCAATCATTTATGAGTATCATTGACGATCCTAGCCATGGTGTTTAAGTCAGAAGCTTAAAAAAAATTTGAGTTAAAAATTGTGGATCAATAAAAGACCATTGGAATGAGGATTTGTCGAGGCCTTCCATGAAATGAAAATGCATATAACGAACTGATGATACAAGTGTGCCCATGGGCAGTGATAGAGCTATTTTCACAGGAACAACTTTTACACGGCTTAAAACGCACGCCTTATATAAACATGCATAAACATGAGGGGGGAGAGAGAGTCGAAAGTGACGTCACCATCACCAATCATCAAATAATAGAGCCTCCACTGATCATAGTTGGGAATCTATTTTTTTGGGTGTCATGAAAGCATTCTGGCCTAGGCTTCAACTTGTTGGAGATCTCTCGATCCCTTCCTCCATCCCTCCTTCTATCTTCCCGGGACTCCAGGATAAATGCCTTGGACACCAAGAAACGAGTCTTCTCCCTCCCAGTAAGAGACACATTCCCCACACCTCGACTTCGTGAATAGAGTCCTACCCCTCGTCTTTGTCAGTCAAAGGAGTTCCTTCCTCATCTTCGTTAGAGAGCTCCCCGTCTCTTGTCTTCGTGAATGGAGCCCTACCCTATTATATTGATTGTTGAATGATTTGTTGTGTGTTTCTTTAAAATGAATAAACTTGTTGTACCCGTGTACAAAAAAAAAAAAAAAAGAGGTCCTTCCTTCGTCTTCATGAATGGAGCCCTACCCCTCATCTTCGTGATTGGAGTTCCGTCTTCCATAACCTCCTCCATATTGACGACTTTTTCTTCTTTTTGGAATTTGCTATTGGACGCCTCAATCGTGTATTTCTATGAAATAAGTCTCATGATGTCCTGATGAATCAAACGGTCCAAAGGACATGAGATCATAAAATCTCGGTGAAGGAGCCTTGATCATCAACCCTAACAGGACTACCACCCCCCAGACTAACGCACTCCGGACTACCGCCGGTTCGATATTCGGTATATACCGAATACCAATCGATATCGGTATTCGGTAGATTATATTATATATCTACAGTATCGATCGATATTCGGTACGGTAGATTAGAAAGAGAGAGAAATTTATTTATGTATCTGCTTTTACTTCTCCATATGCATTTAATATCTGACAGTTTATAACAAAGGACAATTAAATACATCATTTGTTATAATTTATTAGATATTATTTGAAATTTAATACATACTAATCTTATATAAATCATACATGTACTTGGATTTTGTAGGAAATGGAAGGCTATAGCATTTTTTTCATTAACTGTCTCTTATTGTCCGATATGAACTGCACTTTCAGGTACTTTAGTATTCAATGCATAGCATAAGCTTATATTGAATGTCTATTTATGTATCTGCTCTATAATACTATAAGTTATAGTTGTTTGTTTATTTTCGAAGTTCAAGTGCTTCACATAAGGGAGCGCTAGGGCAAAGCGTCAGTTGAACGATGTTTCTCTGCTATTGAAGGGAATAAGCTCTATATATCTTTATATCTCTATGTGAATGTTACAAAAGTCATACTTTCAAATATACCGTACCGATTGTCAATCGGTACGGTATTCGGTAGTTTCTACCGAATATCGTAAAATCGGTTCGGTATTTGAAATCTACCGTCGGTAGTATCGAATACCGATTTACATTCGGTAGTCACAGCTCTGATATATATATATATATATCAGAGCTGTGACTACCGAATGTAAATATTATATATATATACCTATATATATATAACAACGAAAATACATTAATAGAGTGTTACTTATACGTTTGTCATACTCCTTCTCAGTTTACAGATTTCACCATTAAAATCGACGAAAATATTCTACTCTGTTATGTGAAACTTAGAATATCAAGTTCCAACGGATTTTCACTAATATTTAAGACCTTAAATATACTTATGAACATTAATCATGGGCCCAAGGAACTATTTACTTGTGACAGGGATTTTATTTCTACTTGAAAAAGGATTGGGTATCCCGGAGTCTGGCAGTAATAACAGCAAGATAACGTCAAAGGAGAGCTGCCAAATTGATTTAAACAAATTAAAAAAGAAGTACACTCCCATTTTCGCATCCAAAGGCAAGTTTCTATATCCATCCTTAATTAAAGGAAAGGATACGAGGATAACAATTATACGTAAGTGGTCATCCAATTATTAATTAAATAATATAATAACACTAGATAACACATTTTCAAAAGTTGTTTGCTTCCAGAACAACATTAGCTAAGTTTTTTGCGCTGATTTCAAAAATTTATTGGCTTTTATTTTTATGATACTTTTATTTTAAACAATAATAATAATATTGATACATAAACAGGCTTTCCAACATCAAGACTTGGTCATCAAAAGACTTCCTAGCCAGAACATATGAGTAAACTTGGATGATTTATAGTCCTAGCCACTAGTTTTATGTCTTTTTGACCGTCTTTTGTACTCATTTGATGTCGCATCTCGCCTCAACGTCCAACAAAAGTCTGCAAGCACGGATGGACTCCATTTCAATTGGTGCCTCCTTTCCATCATTGATATGTCGTGGTAGAAACGCTCCCTATGTTCATCACTCATAAATCTACAATTTTTGAGGGAAAAGTGAGAAAAAGTGTATTTGTAGGAACATGTTGAAGGTTTGTGAAGCATAAGCTAACAACAAGTTCTTTACGAGTTCTTCATAGTTTTCTGGACTATTGTTTCCGAGGTAACTTAGAACTACTGCCAAGGTCTCCCTTCCCATTTGCCACAAGTAATCTTTGGAACTCATCATCTCGTATAAGCTCAAGAATTTGTGGCCCAACAAACACGCTTTCATTAATTTTCGCTTCGTTCAGTCCTGCAAACTCTTTTTTCCAAGATACTGGAAGGTAGGTTTGGATTTGTCAAACCTTTGTTGATTGATGGAATCTGACAAAAGTAGCAGTTGCTGGAGTGGTTTGAAGGTAAATGTCATATAGTCTCTCTCTTTTTGCTCAGCCACTGTCGAAGATTTTTGGAACATGTATTATAACAAACATGAGGAGCCCAGCTTTTGTCTTGGTCCCAAATCTTGCAGCCAAAGAAGAGGTGGTAGGCTTTTTTAACCATCGCACTCATCTTACGTTTCTGTGATGAAAAAGTTACCTTACCACAAATGTAGCAGAAGCTGTCTTCTTTGTTCACAAAATTGTGAGGCATTTTCAGAGATTTTCTCACAGGTCTACACACCAGGAAAAAAGACAAGAGAACTAAACACAATCCTGAAACTAGTAGCTTTTATATGATGCAAATTGGATTTTATTTCAGACCCATTTGCACTGTTGTTTTGTTCATCCCTAATTCAATGTCATCAATCATCATAAGCTGGACTTACATCATGCTTTGCAGGTCCCAAATAACAAAGCTATAGGATTTTATCTGCTGTCATGACACTATGTTGTACATTAAACTAAGTTTAAATACGGTATGTCATAGATAAGCCTACCGTTCAAGACAATTCTTAGGAGAGTGTATATCTTAAAAATGGGAACCAATAAACTGTTTGAAACATCATATTCTTGTTCAGGGGCCTTGATTCCGATCAAATCAGCTCAATTGACCAAGAAGCATTTTTTTAAATGGTTAAGATGTTTATTTATTAGCTAAAATCCATACAGTGTAAAAATATAACAATACACTAGAAAATAGGAGAAAAAAAAACACACAATCTTAAGACAGTTACGTAAAAAACAAGACATAAAAGAACATTATAATTCAAAATTACTGTCTAAATATAAAACCATAATATAAAATGACATATTAAAAATTATTTCTTATTCAATATAAAACGTTGATGCCGTCTTATTTTCGATTTGATGAGTTTGATGTATTCGAGAGAATTTGAAGGAATAAACTTAATCAAATCTCCGGCCCATGTCCATGACGTCGCAGATGAATTGATAATTTTTATTGAGAGGGCTGAATAACGAGCAGCTGCCCCAATCATAATTGCTCTAAGGTCTTCGAATATAAGAGTTATTTGTCAGTCTCTTCGCAATTAATGATTTCATGTTGAGCAGTGCAAATTCAACAGCCTTTTGATGAGGAGAGATTTTGTTTCTTCTTCTGAATGCGCCAAAAAGAATTGTAGCTCTAATCACGTTCGAATTTAAGTCCATATTACCACAAACGTTTAGATGAGTAAAGTGCTTGATCGTCTTCAGTAGAGGACAATCCACGAAGGCGTGTAATGTATTATTAAATAAAAAACCGCAGTTATTGCAAGGATAATAAAATTTGATGAGGTCTGCTGAGATTTGGAATTGAGCTGTGAATTTGGACCCGTCAGCTATTCCACAAGTTGAATTAAAAATTCTTTTTTCCATGACGGAGGAAGACTTAGAAGATTTAAAAACTTTCCCGCTATTATGCGTACTTCATTCAATGTTTGCTTGTTAACAATTAGTTTTGAAAACCACGGCATAGAAGGGCATAAGGTGTTTACAGATCTCTGAAAAGAAGCATTTTGGCTGTTTTTGAGTGTAATCCGAACCATATAATACACTTGAGTCCGAAACCGATTGATTTATTGTGGCATCTTGGCAGAAAGATTCAAGAGGTTTTATTCCACACTTACCTCACAAATCACAGAAAGGTTTTATTTCGGGGAAGTTTATGGAGGACGTATGTAGAAGCATTAGCAACTCGATTGTGAAAGCACAAAGCCAGAACTTCAGAACAGCGTTAGTCGGGATTGATTTTATGAAAGCTTTTGACAGCATCTCACATCAATGGTTAATAAAATGTCTTAAAGTGAACGGATTCGGTGCAGAATTTATAAGAATGATTGGTACAAGTTTATGCAATTTTTTTACTTTTTATGAAAAAACAAATTGTAAGTTCCAAGTGAGTAGAGGCCGTAGGCAAGGAAATCCTCTTTCCCCTATTTTATTTATTATTGCCATAAATCCTTTATTGCTTCGTTTAAATTATAACTGTATATATACAGGGCGTCGAAGCAGGTGTAGGATAATTAAAAGTAGAATCCTTTACCGACGATGTGAATTTAATATTTATAGGAAATGAGGAGGAAATTTTTTCTTCATTTTATCAATCTATAAATGTTTTAAAAGATTATGGGAAAGATTCAGGACTCCAAATTAATTTTAAAAAATCAAGTATAGTAGCCAATTTTAACATAACCTTTGATGTGAAAGGAATTCAAGTGACTAAATCAATGAAAATACTGAGTACGTATATGGGTGTGAGTGAAATTGATATTGAAGAAAACTATGAAGAGATAGTGTCGAGGATACGTCATGGCGTGAAGAGATATGGTGGTATTCTTAAGAAAAACATAGCGGGCAGAATTCAAATCTGAAACTCTTTAACTTTATTAAAGATAAATCACTTACTAATTTTAACACCTATGACTGAAAAAACATGGAAAAAAGTGGATGAAATATGTGAAGCTTTTTTATTTACTGAAATCACTTGGAGACGGGTGAATTGTTCAAAGGAATGTAGGGTAGGGATGTTCTTATTTTTCAAATGTTTGAAATGTTAGCAACATTGTGGATTTTCTGTTTCTTGGTGATAAAAGAAGACGACATACAAAGTTTGAACAAAATCGGTCAACATTACGAGGTCGTGCAACGAGGTCAAAGTTTTAAAAATTTAGTAAAAATATAGTTTTTCGCAAATTTCTTCAAAATGGTGGACGTTACAGACTTCCATAATGATTATTAATTTAAAGGAAATCTAATTTACTACCAGACGTATGTTTGATGTTTTTAATAAAACAAAGTTTTCAGTAAAAACAAAGAAAAAAATGGAGTGTGTATTGTTAGCATATTTCATAGCTTTTTTGTATCAATTAACTTCACTCGCCTGTAGAAGATGACTTGTTCGCTTCAGAGTAAAATAGTACTTCTAAGCTTAGTAAACCTTTAGATGATAAATCCAAAAATGACCTTGGTTGCATTCTATCAATTCAGAATTCAGTACAATCTGAGTTTACATCATATGATTCAGAGCCTGTATTGACCTATAAGAAATCGATTATGAAAAAAATAATAATAATGTGTTTCTTAGATTTGCGTCAAGGTATCCCCTCAAAATTTTACTTTGTCTCTGACGCATTTATAATCCATTATATGCGTCATTTTGTACGCGAGATAGGCTTTTTATGTACATATAACTCTCTACTTATTAAATTGACATGATTTAGTATACCAAAATATTAAAGGTGGTTAACCAAGCTTTCATTTGATATGTTTGGTGTTCTAAAAATCGCTATACTTTAAGAGATATAAGCAAATACATTTTTGCACGTACTCTCCCCAAAAATTGATCCTTTGATATGAGAATATACAATTACCACTTGGTAACTGCTGTTAGTGTTACCTGGATAGAAAGAGAAAGAGAAGGGAGAGAGTATTTTGCCTCACTTCTCTCCCTTCTTTTTTTGGAACGAGATATTAAGAGAAAATTCAAAATTAGCATGGAAAACTATTAAAAGAAGCATTTGAAACTTGATACAGTGGCAAGAACCAGTACAAGACAATAATAGACTAGTTTTAATATCTGAAATGTCCATTAATGATAAAATATATTTTTTATGGGAGGTTTTTAATAAAGAAAATGATTTTACACCAAGCGAGTTATCAGAAAAAAGGTTTACATGAAATAACTTTAAAAAAGGATCAATAGGAACAAGAGTTGACTTTTTATATTTTTTAACGTTTACAAGAAACAAATTTTTACGCAACGCTCTAATAGACAAGCTTACGACCTTACAGTATCTGGGACAGATTGAGAGAAGAAAAGAAGATTTCAATTTAAAAGCTACAGTAATCGAAATAATTAAGAGTCTTAATTCTTATAGTCTTAACTCAGCACTATACTGGTTGAAGTACCGAATAGATACCAAAACTCTTTCCTTGGGAAGCATCTTTGATAAGACAGAGAAGGACAGAAAATGTTTTTTTTTGCAAGGAATCTTTTGTAACTTACAGTCAATTTTTATTAGTGTGTCCAGTATAAGATGAAATATTAGGCATTTTAATAAAAAAGTATGAATATTTTGGATCATTGCTAAGATAAAAATAATTTGTTTACTTTTATATTGGCCCATACCAAGACGAAATTATTTTTTTAACTGCAAGAGTTCAATTAATTTTATATAAATGCCGTAGTCTTAAAGTCCCCCTACCTGTTGATAAATAATATTTTAGGGACTTGAACATTGATTGGAAAAAAAGTGTTTGCTAAGAATATTTGTGATTAAAATAATAGTTTGTTATGTAAGCCTTTCAACATAAAATAAAGTTGTTTGTACTTTGTGTACAAAAAAACCCTTTTGAAACATCATATTCTTGTTCAGGAGCCTTGATTTCGATCAAATCAGCTCAATTGGACCAATAAGCATTTAGGCTGTTTTCCAGTGTAATCTGAACCATATAATACATTTGGGTCCGAAACCGACGGATTAATAATTTTAAAAGGATACCCGATTAATCCGCCAAGTGAAAAATAGTTATAAATAATATAACTGTAAATGAGGGTTGTATTACAAAACGTCGATCTTAGAGCCGGAGCCACTTGAATGTAATCGGTATTTCGATAGATCCGTGCTACCTTTGGTAGATTTTTGTACCGATTTTTACCGATAAAAACATCGAATATAAATATCGATTGCATGATTTGTGTAGATCAATAGCGGAAGATTGAAAAGTGAGCCTGATATTTTTTCATTATCGTAATTTTAAAACATTTATGGACTCTATAAAATATAACTCATTGAATGTAGTTATAATTTCTTGGAAGATAATGTAATTTTCATTTTTTCAAAATTTTAGCATTTCAATAATTTTATAATTTAAATGCATTTATACTGAATACATAATAAGCATAAGACAAAAAGACAAAAAAATATTTTGTGTAAAGTCAACTTCAAACATGAGCTGTTTCTCTAAATATTTTCGACCAAACTACAAATTCAAACGAATGAACGATAGTGAAAATCATCTGCCTTCTGGAAAAAGAAATTTTATGTTTACTCAGGGGTGGAAGTGAACCGGAATGCTGTACTGGCAAAAGATTCCAGGCCTGTACATAGCGTACCTTTAAAAGAAGAGGACACAAGTCAGATGGAACTTGGAAAAACCATGTTTTTGCTCATAATCAATTGCATTTAAAACAACATATTATAATATATTTGTATGCATAAATATTATTTGCTATTAAGGTCATCAAAGTATGCAGAATGCCGGGAAGAACTTTAAATCACCTTGTTTTAGGAATTTTATAAAACCGCCCATGGCCCCACCTCAGATCATACATAAATAACATTTGCACAACTTTTTTTAAATTAATAGCTGAAGGTTCCGATGCAGAAATGTTTTGTCAGCTAGGATCCAAAGAGAAAAATCCTCTTCTTAAGAAGGACCAAAAAAGTCTAAGCTTCAATCCCTGCCCTTGACCTGCTCCAAGGGCAAGTTAATCTCTAAGGGTAAAGGAGTGAATCCAAGAGACATCAAGTGCCAACATATGAACGAACCTAGTCTGAGAGTAAGGACTAACTCAAATTGTTCTTCTGAGGGACTGGATCCAGGGAAGGAAGTACACATCACTCACGTGACTCTGGGATGGAACGTGGTACAAGGCTTTGTACAGCAAATTGAACTATGCCTTGATGACACTCACTACAGTACTCTGTGGACAAGACATACAATTCATGGAAAGCACATTGCTTTCCGTGACAAAGAAGCACCTCGAATTAACTTTATGACTGACGAAACGGAGAAAAGTAGGTTCTTTGGCGGACGCTCGACCTCTGAAATAAATAAGTAAGTCGTATTTTCTAATTATATAAATATATATATATATATATATCCGTTTACTTGAACTATCTTTGGTATGCATACAAAAACAAGTGACTTAAATCGGATTTTTTCATGTTAGTGAAAATAGTGTTATTCTAAAATTTTGAAGTTATATCATTTATCTAGATCTTACAGCAAGCGATTGCAGAGAGCTGCATTGACGAAGATTACGGGTCAAACCAAGGTGAACGGTCGTGCCATTATTGATTCAAGCCCAGGGAGCTCTTTTTATCTGGCCCGAGGGCATTTATCCCCAGATGCTGGATTTGTAAACTATGCAGAGCAACTCGCAACGTACTACTTTATCAATACGGCTCCTCAATATCAAACCTTTAATAATGGAAACTGGAAGGCCCTTGAAATGGCGACGAGGGATTTTGCAGAAAAGTAAATAGCCCGTTTTTGTTGTAAAGAATTATTAAAAAGTAAATACTCAATTAACTAAGCACGCTAACGCTTCAATTAAGGATTACTGTTTCCAATGTTACCAAAGTACAAGGAAATTAGAGGATATTTGCAAAGGACCAACGTGGAAACTTCTTTACTTAACACATATTTTTAAAAATGATGATAGATATTGAGCAATCGCTCGTAAATTTTTAACATTCGTTGCTATATATGATTTATAGACATGGACATACGATCATATGGGCACACGTAAAAACAACATAGACTTGTGGTGCTCTCGTAATAGTTGGGTCTACTATTGCAGTCCGTTCTGAACTTTGTCGAGGGATGATGTCTTCTTAATCCAGCCTTCGACGTCCTTACTCATTATACAAACTAGAGATTGAATGGCCCTGAAAAGTCTGTTGATAGTCTCAAATATGTGTCCTTTCAATTATTAATTTTAGACATTCATGAACCAGATGGAGAGGTACTTTATCTTATTGTTCACATACATGACGACATAGTTTCGGGATGCAGTTTAACCCTTGGCATCAACTCACGACTTTGGCGGAAATAATTCAGTACTTAAATATTACGTGTTTAGAATTAGCGTACGTGCAGACTCAACTGTTGTGACTTTAGACACAGTACACATACCTGAGTAAAGATAAGATGATATTTATATTAATATCCCGGTTCGTCGCTAACCCGCCTATGATCCCAGGAACTCAAGGATGAGTTAGATATGCTCTGATTAGACGTGCATGACTATATATCGTCGCTGTCGGGCGCAAACCTCCTATGTCCAAAACTGTTATTTTTCAGGAAATGAAAAAGAAACTGTGGTTTTCAGGATCCAATGGAGTTAGGAGTTTTAGTCACATGTCATTTTCCATACTTTTCATTGGTCAAATATTTGTAAAATCACAGACAGACATAAAGGTTGACCAATAGTACTGATTTATGAAAAAAAAAATCATGATTTTTGGACATAGGAGGTTTTCGCCCGGCAGCGACGATATGTAGTTTATTGGACAAAGGTCAGTAGAAAAAGAGGGAGAAGAAAAGGAAACACAACTGTAGAAAGGAAAGAGAAAAATAACTGCACATGACCTATGACCGGACTGTAAATCATAGACATTTATACTTAACAAACCTTGTCGGGGTAGAGGTATCGTCTTTGGCAATAGATAATGTCAAGAGTGTCTTATAGGTGTTATTGATAATATTGCTCTATTTATGGTTTGGGAAGTAGAGACATGAAGGAATATAATTTTAGATTAATAAATAGTGACGTCACTCATTGAATTTTTTACTTTAAATTGATCGTCTTATAGTAATTTCATGTAAAAGCAAAATTTTAGACCTACATTCAAAGATACCATTCAAACAAGGACTCATAGGAGTTTTTAATATAACGCTTGTTAATTAAAGTTATCAATAGCAAGTATATATTTTACTATTTATGTTTATCATCTATTAAAAAAATCAATATATAATACATAAAATCAAATATGTTTTATAAGAGTTTAAATACTTAAAGAGGGACCGTAATTGGTTGAAAGAAAGTGTACACAAATAATAATAATAATTAAAATAGTTGCCAAGCAGTAAGGCCTTTTGGTTGTGAACATAAAAATCAAAGCTAAGAATTTCATCCTTTCACATCGAACAACGGAGAAAATAGAATACTATTTAGAGTTCCTCATTGAACTTGACCTTATGATTTACAATTTATATTTCTTGCTCTCAGATATTATTATTAACTAAATAAATTTACCCCTCATGCCCGGAGTAATAATTCAAGTTTGTTATTTTTTAACTGACGATAAGACTTAAAAAAATACAAAATAACCATTGCTATCGGGAGGAAATGTATTTATTCGTGATTTTGGGAGATTTACTTGTAAAGCATCATTAAATATCGCTATCTTCTTCTTAAATCTATTTTTATAGAAATATGCGATATTTATAAAAATATAAATTATTTTTGATTTATTTTGCAGAGCCAATTCCGACATTGAAATAACAACAGGGACATTTGATATCCTGAGCTATGCCAACAAGAAGCTCTTCCTCTTGGATGGAAAATTCATCCCTGTGCCTAGGATTTTTTGGAAAGTTCTTTATGACCGAGGTCAGAATAGGGCCGTTGCTTTCATAGGCTCAAATGACGTTTTAAGTAAGAAGGCGCCTCCGGTTCTCTGTAAGGACGTTTGTGATCAAATTCCTTGGGTAAATTGGGATCGTAAAAACATCATGGAGGGATACATGTACTGCTGCAAGGCTAAGGATATCCGAAATGCCATTCCTTATGCTCCGAACCTGAACGTTCCCTTACTCATCAGTCCAAAGTAGGAGTCAATCCTGACTGTATTTATGTTACTAAGTGATTGAATATATTGTCTGATGAATATGCTTAATATACTAAAAATAGGAGTAATTAATACTCATGAAAAAAATTGGAGGACCCTTAGAATTATTGAGCACTTCCTTTTTATTCCAAGCATTGGTATGTTTCTGATTTTTGTAAAGGACCCTAAAATGAGTGAAAATACAACATTCGGACTTTTTTCTTGAACGTTACAGGTTGACAGAAAAGGAGCGGGAATATTAAAAGTAATAAGTAGTAGTTGGTAGTATGAAATAAGACATTACATTCTCGCCATATTACGATCGTCGGGACCAGAAATTGGGATAAATATGAAGTAAATATTAAATACGGACATACGTTCGATCTAGAAAAGCCAAAACGA
This sequence comes from Caligus rogercresseyi, assembly GCA_013387185.1. Lineage (NCBI taxonomy): Eukaryota > Metazoa > Arthropoda > Copepoda > Siphonostomatoida > Caligidae > Caligus > Caligus rogercresseyi. Next base: position 7,035,367 of record CP045895.1, on the reverse strand, counting down.
TGAGCAGCACATTGGATTTGATCAGGTGTCTTGATTCGAGTCTTATCGAGTACCGTCCTTCCCACACGTCATGTAATGACAAATAAATTATATACAAGTCAACACGTGGTCGTCATTCACCTATGATATTTAATCCCTTAAATATCTCAAGGGACATGGAATTGGATAGATTTGCACAATCAAAGGGAACAAAAGTTTATCACCAAAATGAAACTTTGATTTGATTTTGATATTTGATTGTTTTGAAACATGGCTTTTGTCTAATGTTTGAGATCCCTGTCCGCTTTGTGTGTCTGCCATACTGGATTCGGCTGCTAATATATATGGTATTTACTAACAAAAAAATAAATCAAAATCCGTGAGTTTCTGAAAATCGGGAAAAGACGAACCGTGATATGACGAGGGATGACTGAAATTCACTCTTGGCTCTTGGGATATGAATATCAACTCAGGATATAATAATTATATCCCTAAGAACACTGTGGAATCTTTTGAATTGAAAGTACCAATAGCTCCTAATGTTATTATGAAAATAAAGTAATTACTCAAACTGAGGGAGAAAATTTATTGTGGGTTTATCTTTATATCGGACGATACGACGTAAGGAAAAAAATCTAGTTGACAATTCAAAATATACTTAATGGTGAGTTTACAAGAACTATCATAAAGACATCTTTATTATGACAACAATTGAAATAAAATAAGCTTTTGACATTGATTTTTATTTATGAAGTACAAAATGTTTATTCCTATAAAATTCCTAGTATTGATTTGCTATTCTCCATTGATCTACTACTCCTTTTCTACAGCTGGCTTAATCACTCTATTTTGGAAGAAGGGTGGTCTGGGAAATGCATAGTAGACAACCGGCTGGATTATGTAGCCCCCAATGGGCAGGGGATGATGGTAGAGGGTCTGTGGAGGATATGAAAGGGCTTGATAGGGGTTGGAGGAGTAGGCAAAGCCCTGAGGTGGATACGCAAAGGGTTGTCCGACTCCAGCCTCTTTGGCCTTCTTAAAGAGGACATCAAACTCCTTCTTTGCCTTAGAGACTTCCACGGCGTCCATTACGGGCTCGGGAGCAAGCTCGGCATGCCTGCCCGCTGTGGCATCATCGTAGGCAGCCTGGAAAGTCGCTTTAGCCTCCTTGACGGCCGGAGTGTCCTCAAGAGGAGCTGAGAAACTCATCCCCACAAAAAAGAATAAGACGAAAACAACCTGAAAGAGATTTGTTGAGACATTTGTTCGGGATATATATATATTATACTTTTAAAAACTTACCAGGGTATTCATGATAGAGTGAATCCAAGACTGATGCTTATAACATGACTTACCACGGGCTTATATACCCATTATTGAGGGCCAAGAATAGTGACAAAAATATAAGTATTCCATGCCCCATTGTTTTCTCTTTCATTTCTTTATAGAGTTATATTAAGTCCTTTTTTAAGAAAACGAGAATATTTTTGGTTGTTATGGGTTGCTTTTAAATCTAAATGTTATGTGTTTTCATAAATATAAGCCTTGGTTTACCTTGTTTTCTTATTATCTTTCATTGTTTAATAAGTCTATGTATATATAAAAAACCCACTCAGTCTGTGTCCACCCAACCCTCAATACTCTTTATCATCCATAAAAAAGCGGTTTCACTTTTATTATTATTCCTTTAATGACAAGATTGTACGTAAGTGAAACTACTCACTCACGTAGATATCCCTATATAACAGAGATTAAGCACCAATCTCACCCCCAGTTCAATAACTAGACTCGAAATGAAACTGTTGGTGAGTTCACTTTCTTTTTCTTTACAAAAAGAAAATGTATACAGTCAAACCTGTGGTGAGCGGCCACCCAATTTTTCCCCACAAGACAAAAAACTAAAATCATTTGTGACTAGTGACCACCCGTCTCTAACGGTCACGGGTTCTCTTGAGTGACCACTGTACATAGGTTTGACTATATTTGCACTTGTTCCGTAATATAATTGGATTTCTGTTTATACTTCTTAGACTATACTATTTTCGCTTCACGTCATCATCAAAGTAGTCCTCTCAGCACCTCTGGAAGTCCTTCCACGTGTAAGCCACGAGGACAATGTTGAAGTCTCTAATGCCAGTCAAGATGTCCAAGTCCTATTCCATGGTCCTCCAGAGCCTTACTTGGGAAAAACCCAAGGAGTACATCCAGGGGATGGACCTCCGGCTGTTGTGCCTTACCTTACCTTTCCGATCGTGAGCCCCACCGGCTTCTCTCCCAAGAGTGCACATTACCGACCCGTACATTATCGTGTCTACACCTATGCAGGAGCTCAACCAAGCCCTCCGTTTGCCTATACCATTCACCATGCGGAAGATGCTATTGTAACCACGCCTTTAAAAGATATTCCGGCGGAGTGAGAAGTCCTAAAGATATATTATTATTATTAATAATATTATTATTGGTGTCCGAAAGAAATTAAAAAAATATATCAAACAAATCAATTCCATTCGAGACACTGAGTTTTGAAGGAGATAAATAGATAAAGATTAAAAATCTACTTTAAAATAAATACTAAAATTTTTTAAATATATTTATGTATATGGTTTTTAATGGCACGATATAAGGTATTTAATGGCCGTAACTTCTCAATTTCGTTGACTTCTCTTTGACTTACATAATGTAACTTACATTATGAAAGTATCGTGCCTAAATATGTATATGTTGTGCGAATCAGCGGAGATCCTATTTTGTCATCTATAGTTTAAACTCCATCTTAGTAAAATTAGACTTATTCACGGAGGTTAAAAGGCTGAAGTTGCAACTTTGATACGTGCGTAGATGGCCCATAGGGATAAAAAGATATAGAGAGCTTATTCCCTTCGTCTGTATTTTTTTTGTCCAATATAAACAAAGTATTTTTTTTTGTACACCAGTACAACAATTTTATTCTCATTTATATCTACGACAAGACATTACCAACAAAACTTTCATAAATCCAACTTTATAATTAAATTTTAACTAAAAACTAACATTATAAACTGTAGGGGGGAAATTTGTAGGGGGGCTCTTAAGATATTGTGAAAATTGTAATTTGATTTGTAATTAATAAAGTAATTTGATCTACGTCATCGTAAGCTGATCATAGAGATATAATCTATCTCTATAGTCAGCTTACGATGACGTAGTATAAATTACTTTGTTTATATTGGACACACAGAATACAGCTGAACAATGTTTCTCTGCTATTGAAGGGAATCAGCTCTCGATATCTTTATATCTCTATGAGATGGCCACTTCAGATAAAACAAAGAACTTTGTTTCCGTAGGCAGTTGGTTTACAGGATTAAAAAACGTATGAAGGAGGGGCAAAAGCCTCAAGGATAACAGCAGAAGTAGGTGATTAAGATAAATAACACCTCTGAAGATATCAGAGAGGTATTTATAACGAATCTTTCCATGAATATGAGTAACTTGACCTATATGAAGAAAGCGGTCACCTCCATCGTGTCAAGGGCCGTCAAGCTGCATGTTGCAGGTCCCTGGGGTATGTGGAGAGGTAACTATAGATTCAAAGTCGTTAAGATGATTGTGTAAATCGCAGTCGGCAATTCAAATCATCTAAGAAGACCTTAACGATGGATCTGATCATTAAAATTGAGAATGATCAAATCAGAACATTCACGAACACTCCCAAGAGACTACTCCTGTTCATGCAAAAATATGCATACAACTGTGTCCAAAAAGTAAGGTGAGATTGTTTTATTCCTCTTTCACATGAAAAAGGGTGGATAGAATACCGATAAAATCAGAATTCCTATAAAGAATGATCTTAAGAAACAATTATTGTCTTCAGTGATGAGAAGACATTTTCTGTGGACAAATACACCAACAGGCGAAATGACAGGTACATCAGCACCTCCACAAAGAGTTCTGACCCTGAGATCAGTTCGTGCCAAGGTCCAAGCACCCCCAAAAGGCGATGATGCTAGGCTCGTGGGCTCAGATGGTAAGGCCTTTCCTCCAATTTGGTTTGATGGGTCTGTCAATGCCACCACGTACCAGAAGGCCCTTGTAAAGCATGTCTTCCCTGTCCTAGAGGCCACCTACGGCATAATGGGTACATCTGGACTCAAGATGGGGCCCCTGCCCACACCAGCAAGGCCATCCAGAAGTACCTCGAGAACAAACTGGGATCCAAGGGATTCTGACCGAGGTCAGAATAGGGCCGTTGCTTTCATAGGCTCAAATGACGTTTTAAGTAAGAAGGCGCCTCCGGTTCTCTGTAAGGACGTTTGTGATCAAATTCCTTGGGTAAATTGGGATCGTAAAAACATCATGGAGGGATACATGTACTGCTGCAAGGCTAAGGATATCCGAAATGCCATTCCTTATGCTCCGAACCTGAACGTTCCCTTACTCATCAGTCCAAGTAGGAGTCAATCCTGACTGTATTTATGTTACTAAGTGATTGAATATATTGTCTGATGAATATGCTTAATATACTAAAATAGGAGTAATTAATACTCATGAAAAAAATTGGAGGACCCTTAGAATTATTGAGCACTTCCTTTTTTATTCCAAGCATTGGTATGTTTCTGATTTTGTGTAAATGCGCAAAATAAAAGTCCGCGGAATTACCACGAACCCGGTAATATTAAAAGTAATAAGTAGTAGTTGGTAGTATGAAATAAGACATTACATTCTCGCCATATTACGATCGTCGGGACCAGAAATTGGGATAAATATGAAGTAAATATTAAATACGGACATACGTTCGATCTAGAAAAGCCAAAAACGATGAGCAGCACATTGGATTTGATCAGGTGTCTTGATTCGAGTCTTATCGAGTACCGTCCTTCCCACACGTCATGTAATGACAAATAAATTATATACAAGTCAACACGTGGTCGTCATTCACCTATGATATTTAATCCCTTAAATATCTCAAGGGACATGGAATTGGATAGATTTGCACAATCAAAGGGAACAAAAGTTTATCACCAAAATGAAACTTTGATTTGATTTTGATATTTGATTGTTTTGAAACATGGCTTTTGTCTAATGTTTGAGATCCCTGTCCGCTTTGTGTGTCTGCCATACTGGATTCGGCTGCTAATATATATGGTATTATACTAACAAAAAAATAAATCAAAATCCGTGAGTTTCTGAAAATCGGGAAAAGACGAACCGTGATATGACGAGGGATGACTGAAATTCACTCTTGGCTCTTGGGATATGAATATCAACTCAGGATATAATAATTATATCCCTAAGAACACTGTGGAATCTTTTGAATTGAAAGTACCAATAGCTCCTAATGTTATTATGAAAATAAAGTAATTACTCAAACTGAGGGAGAAAATTTATTGTGGGTTTATCTTTATATCGGACGATACGACGTAAGGAAAAAAATCTAGTTGACAATTCAAAATATACTTAATGGTGAGTTTACAAGAACTATCATAAAGACATCTTTATTATGACAACAATTGAAATAAAATAAGCTTTTGACATTGATTTTTATTTATGAAGTACAAAATGTTTATTCCTATAAAATTCCTAGTATTGATTTGCTATTCTCCATTGATCTACTACTCCTTTTCTACAGCTGGCTTAATCACTCTATTTTGGAAGAAGGGTGGTCTGGGAAATGCATAGTAGACAACCGGCTGGATTATGTAGCCCCCAATGGGCAGGGGATGATGGTAGAGGGTCTGTGGAGGATATGAAAGGGCTTGATAGGGGTTGGAGGAGTAGGCAAAGCCCTGAGGTGGATACGCAAAGGGTTGTCCGACTCCAGCCTCTTTGGCCTTCTTAAAGAGGACATCAAACTCCTTCTTTGCCTTAGAGACTTCCACGGCGTCCATTACGGGCTCGGGAGCAAGCTCGGCATGCCTGCCCGCTGTGGCATCATCGTAGGCAGCCTGGAAAGTCGCTTTAGCCTCCTTGACGGCCGGAGTGTCCTCAAGAGGAGCTGAGAAACTCATCCCCACAAAAAAGAATAAGACGAAAACAACCTGAAAGAGATTTGTTGAGACATTTGTTCGGGATATATATATATTATACTTTTAAAAACTTACCAGGGTATTCATGATAGAGTGAATCCAAGACTGATGCTTATAACATGACTTACCACGGGCTTATATACCCATTATTGAGGGCCAAGAATAGTGACAAAAATATAAGTATTCCATGCCCCATTGTTTTCTCTTTCATTTCTTTATAGAGTTATATTAAGTCCTTTTTAAGAAAACGAGAATATTTTTGGTTGTTATGGGTTGCTTTTAAATCTAAATGTTATGTGTTTTCATAATATAAGCCTTGGTTTACCTTGTTTTCTTATTATCTTTCATTGTTTAATAAGTCTATGTATATATAAAAAACCCACTCAGTCTGTGTCCACCCAACCCTCAATACTCTTTATCATCCATAAAAAAGCGGTTTCACTTTTTATTATTATTCCTTTAATGACAAGATTGTACGTAAGTGAAACTACTCACTCACGTAGATATCCCTATATAACAGAGATTAAGCACCAATCTCACCCCCAGTTCAATAACTAGACTCGAAATGAAACTGTTGGTGAGTTCACTTTCTTTTTCTTTACAAAAAGAAAATGTATACAGTCAAACCTGTGGTGAGCGGCCACCCAATTTTTCCCCACAAGACAAAAAACTAAAATCATTTGTGACTAGTGACCACCCGTCTCTAACGGTCACGGGTTCTCTTGAGTGACCACTGTACATAGGTTTGACTATATTTGCACTTGTTCCGTAATATAATTGGATTTCTGTTTATACTTCTTAGACTATACTATTTTCGCTTCACGTCATCATCAAAGTAGTCCTCTCAGCACCTCTGGAAGTCCTTCCACGTGTAAGCCACGAGGACAATGTTGAAGTCTCTAATGCCAGTCAAGATGTCCAAGTCCTATTCCATGGTCCTCCAGAGCCTTACTTGGGAAAAACCAAGGAGTACATCCAGGGGATGGACCTCCGGCTGTTGTGCCTTACCTTACCTTTCCGATCGTGAGCCCCACGGCTTCTCTCCCAAGAGTGCACATTACCGACCCGTACATTATCGTGTCTACACCTATGCAGGAGCTCAACCAAGCCCTCCGTTTGCCTATACCATTCACCATGCGGAAGATGCTATTGTAACCACGCCTTTAAAAGATATTCCGGCGGAGTGAGAAGTCCTAAAGATATATTATTATTATTAATAATATTATTATTGGTGTCCGAAAGAAATTAAAAAAATATATCAAACAAATCAATTCCATTCGAGACACTGAGTTTTGAAGGAGATAAATAGATAAAGATTAAAAAATCTACTTTAAAATAAATACTAAAATTATTTTAAATATATTTATGTATATGGTTTTTAATGGCACGATATAAGGTATTTAATGGCCGTAACTTCTCAATTTCGTTGACTTCTCTTTGACTTACATAATGTAACTTACATTATGAAAGTATCGTGCCTAAATATGTATATGTTGTGCGAATCAGCGGAGATCCTATTTTGTCATCTATAGTTTAAACTCCATCTTAGTAAAATTAGACTTATTCACGGAGGTTAAAAGGCTGAAGTTGCAACTTTGATACGTGCGTAGATGGCCCATAGGGATAAAAAGATATAGAGAGCTTATTCCCTTCGTCTGTATTTTTTTTTGTCCAATATAAACAAAGTATTTTTTTTTGTACACCAGTACAACAATTTTATTCTCATTTATATCTACGACAAGACATTACCAACAAAACTTTCATAAATCCAACTTTATAATTAAATTTTAACTAAAAACTAACATTATAAACTGTAGGGGGGAAATTTGTAGGGGGGCTCTTAAGATATGTGAAAATTGTAATTTGATTTGTAATTAATAAAGTAATTTGATCTACGTCATCGTAAGCTGATCATAGAGATATAATCTATCTCTATAGTCAGCTTACGATGACGTAGTATAAATTACTTTGTTTATATTGGACACACAGAATACAGCTGAACAATGTTTCTCTGCTATTGAAGGGAATCAGCTCTCGATATCTTTATATCTCTATGAGATGGCCACTTCAGATATGTTAAGAAAGCTTCTTTTGTTTCCGTAGGCAGTTGGTTTACAGGATTAAAAAACGTATGAAGGAGGGGCAAAAGCCTCAAGGATAACAGCAGAAGTAGGTGATTAAGATAAATAACACCTCTGAAGATATCAGAGAGGTATTTATAACGAATCTTTCCATGAATATGAGTAACTTGACCTATATGAAGAAAGCGGTCACCTCCATCGTGTCAAGGGCCGTCAAGCTGCATGTTGCAGGTCCCTGGGGTATGTGGAGAGGTAACTATAGATTCAAAGTCGTTAAGATGATTGTGTAAATCGCAGTCGGCACATTCTAAATCATCTAAGAAGACCTTAACGATGGATCTGATCATTAAAATGTAGAATGATCGAATCAGAACATTCACGAACACTCCCAAGAGACTACTCCTGTTCATTGCAAATAATATGCATACAACTGTGTCCAAAAAGTAAGGTGATATTGTATTTATTCCGTCGATTATGTATTTATTCTTACAAATCAATTTCGTCCCCTTCAAAATAATCCTCCCTGATAAAATACACTTATTCCTATGGATTTTCCAATCTTCGAAACAGTTGTAATAATCGATTTCAGGAATGACCTTTAGCTCCTTATTCGCATCGACTTGAATCTATGCTATCGACTAGAAACGGTGTCCCCAGAGCGGCCGCTTGAGTTGCTGAATAGCCAGAAGTCGCATGGAGCCAAATCACGTGAACACGGTTGATGTGGAACGATGTTAGTCGAATTTTGGCTAAAAGTCACGAATAATCAGTACAGAGTGTGATGGTGCATTATCGTGGTGTTAAAACCAAGTGTTGCTTCACACAATTCAGGCCTCTTCGGTCGGATAGCTTTACGCAAACGACGCATAACGTTCAAATAATATTCCTTATTGACTGTTTGGCCCGACGGAAGGAAATCATAATGCTCAACACCACGATAATCGAAAAAAAAACCTGTCAGAATAACTTTTAATTTTGAGCGACTTTAACGGTTTTTTTTTTTTTTTTTTTTTGGGGGGGGGGAGTATTGGCTCACCTTTAGCACGGTATTCGGTTCCTTTAGGAAAAAGAAGGCAACCAGATTGTGATAGGTCTCCGGATGAAGGCAATAAACCTCATTGATGCACCAATGATATTTGAGTGAATATACTACCCTCCTTTTAAAATTGCATTGCTGATGGTCAAATGAGTATAAAGGACTTTTATCATGAATCAGTTAGCCATGCAATGAAACTAAATATGGGAATAAATAAAATTTTGTCTCTAAACACAAGAGGAGGAAGAGATAGACACTCCAGGGATGCACTTATGAAACACTTAATATCTATGAATCCCGAAATTATTTTCTGATTCGAAGACATTATACCGAGTGTGTTTAGTTCATGCAACTTAAATTGTCCTTTATGTCTTCCAATAAAATTTTATTCTTATTTTACAGACAACAATATAAATAGAGATGTGCTATCACTTATTTAAAAAAAGGTAGAGAGGGTAGAAAAATTCAAATGGTATTCAGGAGGAAACAACTGGATACCTGGGTCCTGGCTGTTTTTTGAACGGCCCGGTGTCTAAAAATTACCGAGCCGGGACTTTAATATTTTCGTTCATTCGTCATTCTGTAAGTGATGACGTTTTTTTAGAAAATAATTTTAAAATTAAAAAAAAGTATTTAGAAAATGTTTTCTAAGAAATCGTCGTCACTTTCAGAATGACGAAGGAACGAAAATATACTGAAGTCCCGGCGAAAAAAAGTGTCCCGGTCGTTTCCTGGTATTCACGAAAAAATAACTGGAATAAAATCCTCCTAACTAACAATGGCTTCCCTTTTTTCTATTATTAACGCTCATGGCCCTAATGAAGCATCTTCTTCTTTTTTTCATGGTATTATAAATTCGCAAAAGGTAAACCTTTTATATTAATTGACGATTTAAATGTTGACTTTGATAAGCCCCGCTATGCTAATGCCAAAATCTCAATAGTAAAGGTATTATATCGTTCTGAGACATCGTTCAATCATAAAATAATAATAATGAATATTCATTCGACTGTCAGTCGTCGCCAATTTTCTATGCCATAGTAAATTATTTGAGAAGAAAGTTTGTGCAAAGGTTGAGGCATAATTTAAGAAAAAATCATATTACTGATTTACATTTAAAAAATGTCTATTCGACATTTATAAAAGTTATTCGATCCACAGTCGCCAAGTATCTTAAGGAGAAAATAAGGAAAGAATATGGTTTCAAGAGTCGGTAGAACGAATGCTTAGTAATAATTCCCTTTTTACCCGTTCATTAACGGCAGACATAATGAACACTTTCCAAATCGCTGGGATTATGCAGATGGAAAGGGAAGAAAAGGGGGAAAATAATGTCAATTTAAGATTCAAATTCCTTTTAATAGGGGGAAATATCCTGCTAGTGGAATTAAGAGGATAGTGGGCAACGGCAAGGAACTGACAAGAACGGATGATATTCTAAAATACTTTTATGATAGGTTTCAAAGGTGGTCAATACTAAGAAGGGTTACTTCCTCAGAAGACTCGCCATTGCACCATGGATTACAATATTTACAGAGGATAATATCAAAGAGTACATTATCAAAAAAACTCAAAACTGACAAGGCGGCTGGTCCAGATGGTATAATTAAGTGTTGTGCGAATGAACTACCTCAGTAACTTGCTAGGGTGGGATCTTCTATGGAAGTAAACGGAACGCTACCTAAAATTTCCCTCATACCCAAAAAAGGTGATGGCACGCATTTTAATCATTGGCGTCCTGTAACAATCCTTAACATATCATACAGGATACAGTCGGGAATCCTGGCTAGTCAAGTGGAACCATTTCTTAATCAACAGATCGGAGTCTCACAGAAAGGCTTTCTGAAGATTCGGATATCTCGAGAAACATTCAGACTTCTATTAAATCCACGGATAAAAGAAATAAGTACGGGGCTATTTTTGGAATTGATTTCTCGAAGGCCTTTGATTCATCACGCTCACGTGTTGAAAGCTGCTAAGAGATTCTTACCTCGAAGTTTTTTTAATCCAGTCAGAGCTCTTTTGTAAAATGGTTCCTCTATAATTTCGTTAAATGGGACGGAGGGTAGATGAATTGTTTTAAAAAGAAGCTACAGACAAGGGTGTCCCTCAGCACTTCTTTTTTAACGACCGTAAAACTTTATTCAAAACATTTTGGTTTGTATAATGTTTTGGGGCGTAGATCTTTTTTAAATCTGTATTTCAAAGACGTGATTTTGCATTAAAATACATGAATAGGCATTGTAGTCTAAAATTAAAACTTCAAAACAAGATTAACACAGTTATAAAAATCAAATAAACAACTTGTAATTAATATAGAATACAGAACAATAAAAGAAATGTTTTTACAACATTAGTATGATTTCAATAACTTTTTCATTATTTTTAAAAGATGCATTGACTTTGATGGGAAGTACTTGATTTCTTTCGCAGCGACGCTCCAAAAATTTACCAGAAGCGACGATATCCGTAGCAAAAGTGCTCCATATCTCGCAGCCGCTTAGAGCATTATAGTTCTAGGTTCCTCAGATCGGATGTATTTATTTGTGGTCAACCTCTTTACAATAAGTTCCTTGGCAATTATGATAGCATATGCAATCGCTTTAGAAGCATATGATCGATTTTAAGGTGTTTTTTACCAAAAAATATAACGCCTTTCAAAATGTTATTGGGACAGTTGTCCAATCCCTAACATTAAGACCTAGAAGGTCTTTAATTTTTGCTATATGGTTAGACAGAATTGTATCCGACTGGATATTAATAAGCATACTAGCGGATAATTTGTCTATCGAACCTAAGAGATCTTTGTGTTATCCTTTGAAGCAAAGGTATATGAATGCAATGTTTTTATATCAAATAAAAAGTGATATATTTTAGGATATCTAATTTTTACATTTCTATGTTTTTTCTAAATACTAAATAACAAAAAAAGGTATCATTCTTAGAGAAACCTTTGATCACAAAATAAATGGAAGAGTCCCCCTCAAAATTTTATTTTTCAACGTTCCCTTCTCAAACACACAACTTTTACTGAGCTTATACTTTTGATGAATTAAGCATGGGTGATAAGATACTCACGATTAAAGAGCCTGGAAAGAAATAGTGAACACCGGCAGCATAACCAGAAAAAAAATTCTGGTTATTTCCTAATCAGCTGACAAATGTTCCTCAGTCATTCATTCATAGTCAAAAATGAATTATGTATTTGTTTAAATTTATTGATTTCTTTATGTGACTATAAAAAAAACTTAATTTCTGGAACTTCTTCCTTTCTTATTCACCTGTCTTCGTAGTTTTATAAATAATAAAAATATTTATCAAAATTATAGCATCTATAAATTGGAGCCTCCCCAAACAAGTTTTGATTTTAAATAAGTAAAATAAATTTATTTCATTGTTTTCATTATTTAAATATTATATATAAGATATATATTATTATATATATATATTATGGTATATATGTATATATATACAGTGTTGGTTAAATATTACTTTGAAAGTAGTATGTAAGGGTACGGTTACTTTGATCTCCTACTGAGCTAGAAACAAAGAGAACAGCTGTCGATGAAGACACCTACCACACTTCAACACGGCCATCGTGCTAACATTCCTCACAAACCTCTCTATTATACTTATTATAGATGAAGAAGGAAAAAAGTATTCGTCATCCAGAGTGCTCCTGCCTTTTTCTTATTATTGTTATTGTTTACATTGATTCATCATTGCTTGGGATCAAATTTCTCGAATGGGAGTGGACGGGTGGCATGATTCCAGTCATTATATTTGCCCCGTCTCGTCTCATCCTCCTCCTCAATGATCGGAGGAGGAGACGAGACGTTTGGGAGCTCCTTCATCAATGTGGTCGCTCCTAGCACTGACTCGGCTCATGAATATGTTCAACGGGACTCGTGGATCCAGATTGATCTATGGGACTGACTCGTTCTGGGATGGATGTGTTTATGGGAGATTCATTCATCTGTACGACCCGGGTAAGTACTTCAATGAACTTCTCGTCACAAAAGCTAGTTCTTAAGACCTCTTAAATATAAAATAATTAAATATAAATATCTATATATATATATATATATATATATATATATATATATATATATATATATATATATAAACGTTGACTCTTTAGTATTTTATGAGCGACCTGACGAGGAAGATAGTGAGGGCCTCGTCGTCTGGGACAAGCGATCTACATATCTGGGCAGCTCTGACAAGACATAACTGATGAGAGCGTTTCGCGTCATAATTTCGGTGGGCCCTGAGTCCCTCGAAAATAAACGGACACTAAACATGCTTCAAAAACTCCCCTCCTCAGAGTACTTTAAACTCTGGAAGAGCCCCACGCAGTATTCCTTCAACAAGGAGGGAAATTGCCTCATCTGCATCCAAGGAGGAGCTGGACGTCAACAAAGTTCGAGGGATTCACAAGGCATACAAGGACATCTTCGTGCGCTTCTACTTCTGCTTCGCTCAAATCATCCTCTGTTCCACCATCAACGGTATCAGAAACACGATCATTGCCGGTCCTCATAATCTTGGTTCTTGGAAGGGTGTTCAGCCACGGAATAGTCCTGAACCTCCTCACATACATGTTCGTTGAGAAGCAGCGAAAAAACGCGGAGTTCCTCGCGAATGCCATTAAACGCCTCGTTCTTAGTTTTCTCGATGGCGAGGAGTTGGCCCTCGTAGCTGCCGTGAACGGAGAGGCCACGGATCTTGGCGTCTCCATGTTACCCCTTTTGGGCGTCGTCTTTACCTCGGACAAGGCCACGTTCAGTACCCCTACGGACACTACCAATGACAGGGAAAACTCTGGAGACGCTCATCTGTCTCCTGTGTTCGCGTCAAGGCGCGGTTTTCCAACACGGCGACCAAGCAGGACCCACCGCTAATATTTTTATAATTCTTGTTTAACCCATTAACTCCGGAATTATTATTTTTCTCTTGATTCATCTAAAAATTATATCAAACATTCATTTTATTTTTGCTCATAAAGCCAATCATGCCTGAAATAGGCCCCATGTCCAAAAATTAACACTAGGAGTTAATGAATACATTTTTATATTATTTTTATTCTTTAGAAGAAAAATAAATTCTACATACATATTTTTCTACATAATTATTTATTCTTCATAGAAAACAAAAAGTCATTTACTTATTAATTTATGTTAACTTACAAAAATTTAATTAATAATTATATTTTGTGATAAGTTTCAAAACAATCGATAGAAAGTCCAACATTACATTTACAGTATTCCGGGTGAATTATCTGACAATTTCCATGAAATCGGTAGTCATCTCTCCTGGGTTATACTTTTTTCTTTCCAGATGCTTTAGGCTCTATGTCATATTCTTTATATAAGCCATGCTATATCTATTCGGAAATGTAACTGTGAAATACATAGTGTTTCACACTCTTTGTTAATCTGCCATACGTTATTTATTGAGGCGTCGTTTACCCGGGTGAATATTGGCCACCACCATTTTTTCCTCTAATACCTATTCGATAATTATTAATATTCTGATTCATTAGATCTGTGCCTCCCATATACTGGTTATATTGGTATATGCTGTGAAGGACTGGAAGCTGAATCATTTAATTTGTTACTGTACTCCATCTTTTTACTTTTGGTGGGGCTTGGTACGATATATTGCCGATGCAATTGTAACAATAGAATATCTTTCCATTGTGCTACATGAACCGAACTATCTCCTAAACCTGACAAAGCTATTCCATCGATCATCTTTCCATCCTTGACGATCATCTGTTTAGAAGGGGGAAGTTCTTATCTATGATGGGTTTCGATCTGAAAATTCCAGACCGGTCGGAATCGGTCTAGAATAGCTTTTCGGTCTGTTTCGATTCAAAAGTAGCATTTCGGTCTGAATCGGTCTCGAATAACAATTTGGCCTTTATATCATAAACAAAAGTGGCTTTTGATATTTTGTAAAGATGTACCATTCATTTAATAATTGAGGTCGAAATACATATTCTATTTTTGAAGATATTTAAAGTTTAGTAATGTACTTTTTATTTGTCTCCCCTTCTATTCTTGGTCCTACTTCATCCAGATGATCGATAAAGTGTTGATTGTCATTACATGCATCTTGCTTCTGTAAAGTACTTGCCCTAGAGGTGTAAATGGGGGGGGGGGGGGGGTAGTGGTCTAAAACTGATAAAAAAATCCAATCACAATTGATATTGATGTTTACAAAATTTATAAATCCAATCACAATTGGTCACATGTTCGATCAAACTGTAATATTTGATGTCAATGAATACTAAAACAATCAGGAATGGTAAAGTCGCGCAACCTTTCAAAACACAAATACAAAGTGGGATCGACTAATTTATTTATTTGCCGCGTGAATGAAGTAGTGGAAGTGTGTAGAGGAATCGTTTTAGAACTACCTATTTATCTTCAAACTAGACGACAATGGGGAAGGTGTGTGTTGTTCCGGGTTGCAAGAGTGGCTACAAACCGAATGGCGATGAGGGAAAAAAGAGACGGTTTCATATGTTCCCCAAGGATGAGTCCCTACGCCAACTCTGGACGAAGGCTGTTCCGCGAAAAAATTAGATACCTTCAAGACATTCTGCGTTGTGTGACGTACATTTCATGCCCTCCGATTATAAGCCAGAGTCTACTGACTCTAATCCATCACGTTCAGACAGATCTGGAAAACTCTTTGTCTTAAGATATTAAAAAAAGATGCCGTCCCTTCCAATTTTCCAAATCTTCCTCACTACTATTCAAAAAAGCCTCCTCCAAAGCGTTCCTCCACCTCAACCTCCTCCTCACGACTCCTTAATGAAAACGAGCGAATTTAAAAAAAGATTAAGGCTTTTGAAGAGGCCAACTCATTTTTAACACTCGAAGAGTTTCAAATTAAAATGGATAGGACTTGCCTTCCGAGCGGCGTTCAAGAACATTATGATGAAAAAGATAAAGAGCTGGTGTTCTTCAAGATGAATTTTAGTCATGGAGGACCGTCAATAGACTTCAGTCTAAAGATTAATGAAGAAATGACAATCCATATACGGTAAGCCAAACTTCATTCCTTAACCTTCTTTATTTATATATTGTTTTTCAATATCAAAACTTGACTATTCCTCAGTATTTTCTTATTAATACTGATTCATACAACTACGATGACTTTATTCCCTGCTATGTTGTATTTTTCAGGGTGAAAGATAGAGATCTATCTTTTAATCATCTCGAACATATCACCAAGAACAATCATATTACAAAATGTGACACCCTTCTTAATATTTTGGCCTTCTTAAATTCATTGACATCAAACTCTTCCACCAATCAACGATTTAGCTTGGAAAATGAATTAAACACAGCTTTAAATCATTTGACAAATATCTTGCCCTATTTGGACGAAGCAAAAGAGAAGAAATTAAACTTTTTGATTGAACAATTATCCTTGTTGTTTAAATGTCCACAACAACGGAGATACAGTCCTGCCTTGTACGCCTTATCTATGTCCTGGAAAGGTTTCTCAACGAGTCTTTATAGAGATCTACGTAAAGAAGTTCTCACATTACCTACAATACGTCGCCTTACGGAACTTTCTTCATCTTTGAATTTAGAAACTGGATTGGCTGACTCTACAATAACTTACCTAAAGGCTCGCTTCAAGGCTCTAAGTCAAAATAGGGATAAAAATATTAGTATATTTTTGACGAAACATATTGTACAAAACGAGTTGAATATTTTGCTGGGAATTTTAATTTTAATTGTATCCAATTTAGAACATTTTACTTTTAAAGATTCATTTAAATATATTAATGACGTATCTATAGTTTACTTTTGTTCTGGTTATATCGCGCATTCCTTATGTAAAACTATGGCCTGTCATTCTTGCCACAATTTATTGACAGCTTTAAATAAAAAATTCGATGTAAAATTATTCTCCTTAGAAAATATTGATGATGAAAGTAAACTTTTAGATCAAATAATCGAGGTGGGCTAACTCGTCATTCTGATGTTCTTTTTTAACGTGTTCCTTTGTTTATGCATTTTTTTCATAAATTCAAAATTCAAAAAGTATCTTCAAAGAGTTGATTTCTTCCCCTTCTTCAAAAAATATTTTTGTTCTTTCGTTTATTAAACTTTTGGAAAGTGATACTTACGCTTAGGAAATTATTTTAACAGAATGCAAAGAAGACCATTCCTTTGAAAAATTTATTCCACAAATCGCAGCTAAATTTTCTTATTGTATGCCCAAAAATTACGTTTCAGAATCAATGATCAAATTCACAAAAACAAAAGAAAAACAAGCAGTCAAAATATGACAAATAATTCTAAGAGATTGAAAAAACTTAAAGGAGAATAAACAAAATGTATGTATGTTATTATAATTTTGCAGAATGTCTTAAATGTATCTATGTTTTTAATATATTTCCATAAAATTTGTAAATAGTAAAATATATATATTTCGTTCTCAAAATCATAATTTGTTATGAAATAAATAAGGAAAGGGGAGAATGTACGCGTATTCTCCTTTTTCCTTTTTAGATCCCTCATCGTATTTTCCTCGCGAGCCTTCTTTTCCTTGTTGTTTTAGTATTCATTGATAGAACAGATAGATAAATAGACATTCAATATAAGCTTATGCTATGCATTGAATACTAGAGTACCTGAAAGTGCATTTAATATCGGACAAGAGTATTTTGCCTCACTTCTCTCCCTTTTTTTTTTTTCTCTTTCTATCCAGGTAACACTAACAGCAGTTACCAAGTGGTAATTGTATATTCTCATATCAAAGATCAATTTTTTGGGAGAGTACGTGCAAAAATGTATTTGCTTATTTCTCTTAAAGTATAGCGATTTTTAGAACACCAAACATATCAAATGAAAGCTTGGTAACCAGCTTAAATATTTTGGTATACTAAATCATGTCAATTTAATAAGTAGAGAGTTATATGTACATTAAAAAAACATATCTCGCGTACAAAATGACGCATATAATGGATTATAAATGCGTCAGAGACAAAGTAAAATTTTGAGAGGATACCTTGACGCAAATCTAAGAAACACATTATTATTTTTTTCATAATCGATTTCTTATAGGTCAATACAGGCTTTGAATCATATGATGTAAACTCAGATTGTACTGAATTCTGAATTGATAGAATGCAACCAAGGTCATTTTTGGATTTATCACTCAAAGGTTTACTAAACTTAAAAATACTATTTTACTCTGAAGCGAACAAGTCATCTTCTACAGGCGAGTGAAGTTAATTGATACAAAAAGCTATGAAATATGCTATCATTACACACTCCATTTTTTCTTTGTTTTTACTGAAAACTTTGTTTTATTAAAAAACATCAAACATACGTCTGGTAGTAATTAGATTTCCTTTAAATTAATAATTATTATTGAAGTCTGTAACGCCCACCATTTTGAAGAAATTTGCGGAAAACTATATTTTTACTAAATTTTTAAAACTTTGACCTCGTTGCGCGACCTCGTAATGTTGACCGATTTTGTTCAAACTTTGTATGTCGTCTTCTTTTATCACCAAGAAACAGAAAATTCACAATGTTGCTAACATTTCAAACATTTGAAAAATAAGAACAGCCCTAATATATATATATATATATATATATATATATATATTTCTTTTAAATTAAACATTTTTCCTAACTTATTTAGTTTTTTTTATGACGCCCATTCTCCGATCTGAGATCACATCTAATTACCATTTTTGTGACCGGTCCCGAATGGAAACCCCGAAGAAACAATTAAACAAAGAAGGCTTCCCCCCCCCCCCTTTCTGATCCCCCCCCCCCCCCCCCCCGCAACTTGCACGCTTTCTAAGCACAATCTTTTATTTTGCTGTTCTTTCTTTTACTTTTTTTTTCTTCATGGGCTTTCCTTCTCATAACTTTCCTTTTATAACCCCATGTAATAGAATCTATGGCCTCATTCAAAGTGACTCAATCAAAGTAAGAGGTGGATTGGTCATTTCAGTAATAGTAACTATACTAATCAGAGAGTTTTGATTAAAAAATGAAATTATATGTCGTTCAAACTAAAAGCTTTCTTACATTTTTTTTTCTTCTTCTTTATATGATCTGAAATATTAAGATGGTTTGAGCAATCTTTGTGATGGAGTCTTCAGAATGAAGGACTAAGACGATACAAAATGGCGGACAATAAATAAAAAAGTGGATCGTGATTTTAACTTAATATTTATATGGTTTTTAGATTATGGTGAAGGAATCTTTAGAAGAAGCCTAAGATTCAAAATGTCGGACAATAATTTAAAAACGGATTTTTTGGCATTCATATTTAGACGGTTTTTAGATAATGGTGAATGATTGTTTACAAGAAGGACTTGCCTTAGATTCAAAATGGCGGACAATTAAAAAACGGATTTTAGTTATAAATTTATATTTATATGGTTTATAGATAATGGTGAAGGATTGTTTTGAGGAAGGACTTGCTGTTTCTAATATTCAAATGGCGTACAATATTTTCAAAAAAGGCTTATTGTTTAAAAAAAATATTGATATTTAAATGTTTTTTTAGATAATGGGAATAAATAGCCAGAATATTGCCATCCTCAGCCTACAATTAAAAATGACGGACCATGATAAACAAAATGGAATAAAATATCATAGGTTACATGTCTAAAAGTGTAAAGGTGAAAAGCCGTTCAACAATCATATATAAAATCATACATATCAATACTAATCAAACGATTTTCTAGATGAGTTTCTGTTTTGTATATGCCCACTGACGTATTTAATATTCATACTTAGATATTTGTTCCTCTACCGCAACCGAGAATATATCATTGCTTTGGCAGTAGACACTGCTTATTATAATAAGAAAGCTTTAATAAGGGCTATGTTTGAATACAGGTCAACAAAGTTAATCTCGTTTAAACTTGTAGCTTGAATTACATCAAGGTCGAGTGCGCATATATTATGAAAAAGATGACATAAATATGAAAGTCATAATAGCCTGCTAGTGTATACAAAGCAATAACTTTTATAAGCACATATTTTGCTATATATATATATATATATATATATATATATATATATATATATATATATATATATATATATATATATATATATATATATATATATATATATATATATATATATATATATATATATATATATATATATATATATATATATATATATATATATATATATATATATATATATCAGAGCGATTCGAGTATTTGATATCGATCGGTGCAGTAGATAAGAAACAAAGAGAAATTTATTTATTATGTATCTGCTCTGTGACTTCTTCATATGCATTAAGTATCGGACAATTTATAACAAAAAACAATGCAATACATAATTTGTTATATTTTTCTAAGAGATTATTTGAAATTTAATACATGCTTTTTTATATAAATCATATGAAGGAAATAGAAAACAAACTCCTTAACTGTCTTTTGTTATGAATTGTCCGATATTAAATGCACTTTCATTTCGGATTGTATATTTATTTTGCAAAGTTCAACTTCCAGGTAACGCTTCCAGTTCTAAATATTTATATATAATATATATATATATATATATATATATATAAATCATGATGTAAAGTTTCTTTTCCCTAAAAAACGAAACAATATATAGACATTATTGTCATTAAGCTTTCGACTATGGTTAACTTTCATATCAATATGAAGCAGAGTGGCATCAGTATTTATATCTAAACTATAATATAGTCATATCCAAAGTCCAGCAATTAATATGTATCTTACCCACCGACAAGTTACGAAATAATAACACCATTTTGCTAGCTATTATATCCTTTGGCTGTGTCACTTTTGAATTGAAAAATGAGAGGTAGAAAAAAAATTCACATGATTCGATAGAATTCCATAGCTCAGTTAAGGCGTGTTAAACTCTCAATGATGGGGACACAGGTTTGAATCAATCCTAAGAGGGAAAGGTCATTTTGGTCTACCTCATTGATAAGATCCTAGGCTTGGTAGACCAATTTAAACGCTATAATGATTATTTATTTCCAGTCGGATACTGCAATTCCACCTAACCAAATAGACACAAAAAAGTCATAAAAATGAATAGATGGAAACATATTTCCATTCATTGTTTGCTACGGTGCCAGGGTTCTGACGTCACATTACATATCCAATGACAACGATAAAATATATTACTCTGAAATCAAAAACTCCATCATCAAAAAATAACATAATTAAAATTGGGCTGATAATGTATTTTTTATTCATTTCTTCATAATGTAAAACTGATTTATTATTTGTATGCCCATACATTTGTGTAATTGAAGTCATTTTTACTTTGAAAAATATGTGATAAGTTTCACTTCTAGAAAATGGAAAAAATCAAATCTTCAAATACTTACTTCTAATCCTGATTAAGCACCTTCATTCATGTAGGTGTGATATTAGGAAGAAATGGTTGAGGACAACACAGCAGAGGAAGAAATGATCCAGGAATAAATTTATTTTTATCTTGGGTCATATCTTCCTGGGCAATTTCTTCTGCACATCGCGATCAACCATCTATAATAGAAAATAAAGGGTGAATTAAAACGAGGTGTCTTTTCCACTAGAGATTTTTGACGGGCGCGCGTGAGTTCTGTCAAACTCATACCCCATTTTTACTCTGTATTGTTTTACAATTCATCATGGAAATATTAGACGTCACAACAACATGTACTAATCGTTCAAATGTACTTTAACAAATAGTGTTATGTGAAAGAATTTTGAAAAAAATTACACCAAAGTTATTGTCCACATAATCGACCTTTCCAATCCACAGTTCGCAGAATAGTCGAAAAATGGAAGGAACAGCAACTTAATCAAATGACCCATCACTTGGTAGGCCACGTTCAGCTAACAGTGTAGATAATATTGCCAAGAGCATAGCTGACGATCGTGAAGAATCGATTCGGCTATGCCGTACGTTATCGTGTCATGGTAATACTTTTTAGTACCTCAAATTTATGCACATTGTCTCCAGGATATTTGTTTCCAACAAGACGGCACCAATTACCATAAAGCACACATAACAATGGACTTATTGGGACATCCTTTTGGTGAGCAATTATTTCACGGCTTTTTTCTTAGGGACTACGTATAACAAAAGTCTATGTGGTTAAACAAGCGACGATTGAAGGATTGAAAGCAAATATTGAGCGAGCTATTAGGGAGAGTCCGGTCGCAACGCTCGAACACGTCATCGAAAATTGGTGCGAAAGAATGGGCCATTTAAAAGTCAGTTTTGGCCAACTTTTGAAAGTGATTACTAGAGAGCGGAAAAAAATGTGAATCACATAAAAAATATTTTTTCACATGTTTTCCATTTTCTAACAAATAAAAACATTTTTTTGGAAATTTTAGAAAAAACACATTTTTTGTAATATCCCTGAAATTAACACTTTTTGCTCTTTTTAGAAAACTGTTGAACTTATTGTCACCTCTTGCATCATTTTTATAATTTTTCATTTCATTCCATTCTTTTGTTGATTTTTGGAGGAAATAATGCAGGCCTAAATTCATGGCGCCTTTTGAATAAATATTAAGCTTTTGGTCAATCAACCTTTTCCCTATGAAAACGAAGAGTTATGCATCATATTGGGCGTTTAGATGATAACTCCTTTCATGTTCCATTTATGGTGAAATGCTCATTCGTCCTCACTTCTGACTCAAACACCAAGGCTAGGATCGTCACTGATACTCTCAGTTTGAGGCAAGCTTGGCTGAGTATATGAGGAAGTGTGGACGAGACCTTAGGTTATTTTATCCGTTTCTAATGCATGTGACATGTATATGTTATTTGCTTCATCGTGTGGCAGATAAGGTCAAAGAACATTTTGCTGAAAAGTAAAGAAAAGTATTCCTCAAAGCCCCATCTCAACGAACTGAATTCAGAAAATGTTGCCCTGACCTAGAGCTCCCCCCCTGATCCAATTATGACCAGATATGGAACCTGAATCCAGGCAGCTGTTTGGTATGATCAGAATTTCGAGCAAGTCAAAGCAGTCGTGGATATGTTTGACCCTGACGATGCCAAATGTATATCTGATAGTCAGCGGATTTTTTTTAAATGAATAGCATCCTAGTTGACTTAAGATTTATTGCAAGCCATTTATCGTCTCTGTCAGATTCAATTACCAGCCTGGAGACCACAGGATTTACACTCGAAGATGGCCCCAAAATCTTTGAAGATGCTGAGGAAAGGATCCGTAAGATTCCATGTGACGCCGGAGAGGTTTTAAAAACTAAGCTGGATTGCGTTGTAAAGAAAATCCTGCCCTGCCAGCATTGAGACAGGTACAAGATGTGCTGTTAGGCAAACCTGGAGCTGCTCTTCCAGATGGGATGATCCCAATGGATGGAGATATTCTAAATACTGTCCCTTACCTCGGTTGATGTTGAAGGATCATTTTCGAGGCTTGATTTTTTTTATCCGACCATTGCCAAAACCTCACCGATAAAATTTGGCAGAGATTATTTTATGTCACTTTTTATGAAATAATATATTCACATTAAATCAAATTTGGAGTCTACATAAATAACACTTTTTAACATTTTTTGCTCATTTGGGTAACATTAAAAAACATTTTTTGTTAAAAATTATCACATTTTTCCCGCTCTCTAGTGATTACTTATAAGAATAATTGTAAAGGATTGTCTTTTCGATTCAATATAAAGTTTTGACGATAGTATTATAAATGTTTTATGTGCTTTAAAACACATTTTAGTAACTGAACTCACCTTTCAAAGTTCGACTGTATATGTGAAATTTTCTTTTATAATATTTCCATACTTGATGATTGTGAGGGAAGTCGGGGATTTAATAATTATGTTAAGGTCTATGATAAAATTACTCTTGCACTTATTTTCTACTTAAATGACAAATATGTAATTTAATTGTTTTTTGTGCATGACTAATATCACATTTATTAATTTATAATACCTACAGGTGTTTATGAGGACACTAATAAAGATTAAACATTTTATTTAATATAATATACATGTGTATTACTCCTGAAAGCAAGAATCGACATAGTTCAGTGCAAATCATCATCAATTATCACAAAGCAAGATTTGGTGATTTAACAAAAAGAAAAAAGGCCAATATTGACTTACAAATGCTAAAAATTATTTATTTTAACCTACGGGTGGAAAGGGCAAGGGGGTCAATAAAACGTAAAAGCCTTGCTGTCCTCTCAGATACATTGAAAAAAATATACAAACTGGTGATCTTGACTCACTCATGGGCCTGTAAAATTGATCCAATGATGACATACTTAAACCTGATAATAACCCTGGTTCATCCAAAACAAAAATAATCACAATAAGACTTGTTATTACCAGGGCTGTTGGAATTTGGAACAAAAACAATGCCCTAAATGCCCAGAAATATGCGGGGGAAATTACTATATATGCTAAAAAATATGCTTAAAAAAGGTTAAATAAGCAAAAAAAAAAAGCCTTAATATGTGAAAAATAATGTATATTCTAAATAAATAAAAATTATGTAATGCAATCATTGTTCTACTGAAGAATGAGTATATCTTTTACATGCTTCTCTGTCAGACTGGTTCGCTGGTCAGACAAAAGAGACTTTAGTTTGGAGAAGACCCTTTCGCAGTCCACAGAGGCAATTGGAGTGCACGAGAAGAGGAACGGCAATTTGAGATCATCTTTGAGCTCCAATGTCTCTCTTTTCAAAATTCTGGAGTAGAATTTAATTTTTTCAAAGTCTGGGTTCTTCTCAAAGGACATTGTTCAACTTGCTGGCAAAGGACTCAACGGTCTGCTGCATCTGCACCCTCTCAAGGATTCCAATGCTCTCCGTCAGTGGAAGGCTTGAAATGGCGCGTACCAGTTGAGTAAAGTTGCCCTTGATGAATGCCAGCTGACCCGGCAGTTTTGGGTCCTTGAACAGTTTCTTGGCTTTGACAATTTCCAAGCTGTTGTCATTGAGAGTCTACAATCCCCTTGAAATGGTTTGCATTAGTAGAATGCCGCTTGGAAGCAAGTTCCTCACCTCGTCAAGCAAGGCTCTGGGAGAGGAGGAACTTGCCCGGAAGCGGCAAGGGCCTTCTTGCGTCGAGGTGCTTTGACAAATACCTTCTTGATCTCAGAGATCAGTTCATCCACTAGAGGAAATTTGTAACGAACCAATTCAGCCACCTTGTAGAGAACGTGACAGATGCAGGTGACATGCATCATGTAGGGGAAGACTTCCTTCAAACCTTGCATATATATATATATATCCTCAAAATTTGTTCAAAATATGCGATAAATATGCAGAAAAAGGCCAATATGCGTTATATACGTTAAAAGGTCGTTTATGCCCAGAAAGTTTATTTACCAGATTCCTTCAGCCCTGGTTACTACTATAAGGATATTTTATCCTTTGGTGTTAATATGTTTTGCATTTTAAAAAATTGACACGAAATTTATATCGGTAGTCTTTTTCGATATCGATTGGTTAAATTATATCAATAGATTTAAAGATGATTTTCATCTTATGGACACTTTATTTAAACCTCTTAGAACATATTTTGTTAAGGCTTTTCAACATTTTCTACTTTAGTCTTTATAACAATTATTTGTCGTATTACATCATAAAAAGGGAAAAGCTGGAGGTGTTCTTGATGGTGTGGTATTTATAGAGCTGAAGAGAGTAGAGGGACACTAGGAGAAACGTCAGGCAACTGATTTCACAACTACGGCGATAACAACAACGAAGCTTCCTTACATCATCTCGTCTTCATTATACTACGCAAGGCAACAACCACATCATCTCCCCTCAAGAACAAGAACAACAAAAAAGGCGTTGGATAGCTGTGTTTATTCAAGAAAATCCTCTTCATCCCTTCTTCTTCTCTCTCATCTTCCTAGGGCATGGAAACTCTTGGTGCAATGAGCCGGTTAGGATTGCACCACCACTTTTATTTTTCCCCAAACCGCGTAGGCGCAACAAAAAGTCGGAGAAGAAAAAAAATGTTTGATATTAAGCATAACAAAATTGATGTCTTGAAATGATTGTTTCAAAGAAGATGAACAAAAACAACTTGTATTTTGATATAAATCATCACTGCTGTTGAGGTGTGAATATCAACCATAGATATATACAGATATAAAGAGCTTATTCCCTTCAATAGCAGAGAAACATGGTTGTTCAGCTATCGCCTGTGTCCAATATAAACAAAGTAATTTGTACTTCGTCATCGTAAACTGATCATATAGATAGAAAAATTTGTTTATATTGGACACAAAAACGTATTCCTCTGAAGAATCCAATAAGTCCTCTATGTTTTAATATCTCTATGATATCCACTCAAGAGAAGAACCAAAAAAAATATTTTTTTAATGGTCTTTATTTTAAATTGTATTACATAAAACACAACTATAAAAAGTAGGTAGAATTACGTAAAAATACATAAATAAACATTAAAGTATCAAAATATTGTCTTCTCATGGAACTATATCCAACTCATTTAAGAAGCCTATTAAATGGAGAACAGAAATATACCAACTATTGACTAAATAATTATTCGGAGTCGTAGAAATAATGTATTTTGTAATATCATCATTGACAATACCTTTTTGGCCAAAGATAAAATGTAATTTTCAGCTCATGATGGATATTACTGAGTTTGCCAGATCTATCATAGTGACACCCTCAAACATCTCACTGTATCTTCCAATTAAGTATAGTTTCATAATAAGGATTTTAACCGGCTTGAATCCAACGTTAATAATATTATTATTATTATTACCTCCGCCGAAGGAGGTATTGTTACCTCCGCCGAAGGAGGTATTGTTTTCACTGGCGTTTTGTTGGTTTATTTGTTTGTCAGCAGGATAACTCAAAAAGTACTGAACGGATTCGAATGAAACTTTGTGGAGTTGTTGGAAATGCCAAAAGGAACAAGTGATTAAATTTTGGCATCTCTAGTGTTTTTTAATAGGCAAAATGAGCAAAATACTACTACTAATAATAATGAAATGGGGTCTCTATTCAGGGAGTAGGAAAGAACAAACGCTAAAAAAATATTCATTGACGTATTATTGTTCATATATCAGCTCAGGACTATGTTAACCCAGTGACGTAGCTTAAACTTCTTCCGTCTTCCCACCTCTGAGTGCTTTTTTAATATGCAAAATGAGCTAACAGAGAGGAACCATGATTAGAGATAGAAAATCGGGCGTGTGAAAGGGAGAATGTTTGAATAGGAATGTTGTGGGGATTGGCGGAGGTACACACTCTCTGAGTGTATATATTTTTTCTTTGCTCTCTCCTCACTCATTATTCACCAAACACACCTACTTATGTAGACATATATGATTGGATTGTAATTCTGTTAAGTGATTCATTAGGTGGGATCGGCGGAGTTTGCACTCTCTGAGTGTATATATGCCTCTAGTTTTCACTGGCGTTGGATTGTTGGTTTGTCAGCAGGATAACTCAAAAAGTACAAAACGGATTCGGATGAAACTTGTTGGAGTTGTTGGAAATGTCAAAAGTAACAAGTGATTAAATTTTGGCATCTCTGAGTGCAGAATTAAGATGCAAAACGAGCTAAATACTAATAAATATTTCAAGTTAGCCTACTCTGCCAATAGATGTCGCTGTGCTGTAAAATCGGGTGCCGGGAGCGTCTTCCTCTCGGAATTTCCGTCGAGGGGAACCCTCCCCCGCCCCTCTACGCCGCCCCAGTCGTGAAAAATCCGCCTCGGAAGGTTCATAAGGACCCCGTGACGGCGGAGGTTTGCACTCTCTGAGTGTATATATGCCTCTAGTTATTATTATTATTTACCTCAATGGACTTAGGTATTCAACTCAATTAAGAATGTTCACATGGTTATTATCGGTTCATTATATCATTATTTTTTTTATTAAAATCATTTTTTAACTAGACCGCCAGATTTAAATGATATCAAACCACAAACGTCCATTTATATTTCATTTGCAGTTCCCACCCCACCCTTTTAAATCTATTATTCTAAATATTTCCTTAAACAAGTACCGAACCAGGTTTTTCTTTATGATGATTCCATTTTAAATCAACATGCCTTTAAAAAAGATTGCTTCTTTCGACTAAATATAACCAACCCTTGCAAATTGGTATTCATAACTTGCATTTCTGGGCATCGTAGCATTATGCTTTAAAATCGTGTTGGAGACTTACATTCAAATGGAAGCTACTCAGCCGATAATGATCATTGGGGTTTGGAATTAATTAAAGATACAAAAATAATGACATATATATATATATATATCAGATTTGATGAAGTTCGCAAGAAATTGTCGTTTGTCGATCGTTTGTCTTTCACCAAAGTTATCGTTCGTCATTCATTTTAAGATTGAATTGTTTGTCGTTCGTTTGTCGTTCGTCATCCTGAATAAAAGTGACGACGTTTTTTTTAAAGGAATTCTTTCCCATCAAAAAGGATTTTAAAAAGTACAACTCTACTAGTCTATGGAAAGTACTTTTTATATATAGTAGATATTCATGAAGATATTTTGAATAGGTACAAACCTGCTAATTACTGTATTATTTTTACAAGTCTGATACATATTATAAATCATTAATATTCTATAATAGATCATAGGCGGGCTTGTGCGAGCTTTGAATGATGACGTCATCAGTCTAATTAACCGGGATCTTACTGTAGTAATTCATGCTTCTGAATGATTACGTCATCAGGCTGATTTACAAAACTTTTACTGTTGGGATTCATGCTTCTGACCATAGAATACTAGACGTACCAGGAAAGGAAGATAAAAAAACATACGCCTAATTTTCAACAACATGCGGGCATCATTTTTAGTATTGCTTAGTCATCTCAGCTTGATCTTGCTCCATTAAACAATCACAGTGAACATGTGTTGCTTCCCTGGATGCAAGCAGGGATACAAGAGCACCCCAAAAGATCCTTCGGTAACTTTTCACACGTTCCCCAAGAAGGACTCCATCCTTTCGGAGTGGATCAAAGCAATTCCTAGGGATACATCTAATTAGACACCAACATCGAGTTCAAGAATATGTAGTCTCCATTTCCATCATTCGGACTTCGTAACAGCTTCTGAGGACCTTACTCGAAATATAGGGAGAACCCTAAAAAAAGGTATGGACTTATTTTGGCTTCTTTTATATATTTTTTATTAATTGAAATTTTGTTAATTTCTAGATGTTTGAAGGACGGTGTCATTCCCTCAAAATGGCCTAATCTCCCCACTTATCACTCCTCGAAAAGGCAACTCCCGAGGCCAACGCTAGCAGCTACCACTAGTAAGAGAAGTGTCCTCATCAATGAGAGACAAGAAACTCTCCGTAAAGAACTCTCCATGAAGGCAATCCGTCAAGACTGCCCAGGAACTTTATCATAAGTTGACATCAGAAACTTTGATTCGGGATTCACTCTAATTCAACTTTCAAAGGTGTCACTTGTGAAGATGGTTTCAACAGAGAACGGAATGGACATTTCTTTAAGTTTGGAAGTCGATGAAGATATATCACCGTCACTCCCTTCTTGAAAAGAGCTTAGTATCCCACTGAGGTGGAATCGGACGAGGAAAAAGTCGAGCTTGGAAGGTTCACCAAATTCATGAGCAGAGGTGGATTATCCACTCCATCGGATATGACATTTCTTACCTGTGTTCATGCCTATTCGCTCCTTTACTTTATATCAACTTACTACGACGAGAAAGTGTGTCTCTTAAGATCTTCAAATCCAAGGGCCACTTTTACCGGAACATTCGTTGAAAAAATGTTTGAAAGGACGGAGGTGGTCATCAAGACCATGCTCAACAGCCAATGTGAAAAAGGGCATAAATGGGCTGGTCATATTAAAAAAATAAGTCAAATAATTTTTAAAGTCTCCAGTAAAAATTTGGTTGCTCAATTAAACGACGAGATTCATGATCAAAGTCGCAAAAGAGCAGCCAATAATTGAATCTTAAGGAAAGAAAGATTACTAAGCTCCTTTCAAAAGCTTAATTATTTTATTGCACTCTTTTTTGGTGTCCTTTTTATATGTATGTACTACAGGTGCCCATACGGGCATTGCAGTTTCAGTGCCCACGTCAATTGGTCAAGCCAAGGGTGCTCTAAGGGAGGCATCCATGTCCATGTGGAAGGCCAATTGGCTGAAGATGAGTTCCTGCAGGCAGACAAAATATTTCATTTCCGAGCCCTATCTTGGGAAGAAAATATACCATTATAGGAGGGCTTCTATGACCCGAATTGTCTCCATGGCCAGTGGCCACATTAACTTAAATGGACATCTTCACCGAATGGGAAGGTCGAAAACTCCAACATGCCGTCTCTGCGAGGAGGAAGATGAAACTCCAATTCATCTAATCTACGATTGTCCACGGACACGGATTGGAATGGACGAACTTATATTGGAAACCAGAGAGATGAAGAAGACGCTGGAGGAATTTCTTTTAATTAGTTATAATTATTTGTCCAAATTTAATTTGTTTAAAAATATAATTAGTAGTTCCTAGACAGTTCACGACGGGCTGATACCGGATTAAGTTCCGGTGTGGTGGGGCTGATCTAGGAGCTAAACAAACATGTATGTACTAATGTATTAATAAACTATTTTTCATATTGGTTCCCGACTCATTTATTTCATTTACATATAAATTTAAACCTTCATCAAAGCATTAAAACAGTTCAATTTATTTTAATATTTGACATATATACGTTCTATAAGGGAACAATAAATGCCCGCATCATGTGCGCGTAAAATTCTTTCTTCCTTTCCATGTGTCTAGTATTCTATGTTTGACTGATGACGTCGAAGTACCTCACGATCCAAAGCCTCAATGCTCGATCCTAGCTAGTCATTTGGAATCTTAAAGCTTCATAAGGCTGCAGAAAATTTGTAGAAATATTATAATTAAGATATTATTATACTCTGCAGTTATACAAATAGTACCCCTTTTTAGGTTCATTTGACCAAATGGTAGGGTACAATAGCAAAACATGCAACATCTGTATACCTAGCTGGAAGAACTGTAGACAAGAAAGCAATGCAAAGCGGATAACAATCAGTTCCTTAAGTTTATTTATAGTTGTAAAAATAATATTTTTAAAAAAAACGGGTACGGTTACTTCGATCTCCTACCTGAGCTAGAAACAAAGAGAAACCACACTTCAACACGGCCATCGTGCTAACATTCCTCACAAAACCTCTCTATTAATTTACTTATTATAGAAGAAGAAGGAAAAAAAGTACTCGTTATCCAGAGTGTTGAACATATTCATGAGCCGAGTCAGTGCTAGGAGCGACCACATTGATGAAGGAGCTCCCAAACGTCTCGCCTCCTCCTCCGATCATTGAGGAGGAGGATGAGACGAGACGGGGCAAATATAATGACTGGAATCATGCCACCCGTCCACTCCCATTCGAGAAATTTGATCCCAAGCAATGATAAATCAATGTAAACAATAACAATAATAAGAACAAGGCAGGAGCACTCTGGATGACAAATACCGTTTTTACTTCTTCTTCTATAATAAGTAAATTAATAGAGAGGTTTTGTGAGGAATGTTAGCACGATGGCCGTGTTGAAGTGTGGTTCTCTTTGTTTCTAGCTCAGGTAGGAGATCGAAGTAACCGTACCCAAAAAAACAAATAAATAGTTGTCGTATATATATTTTTTTTAATTTTATTAGTAAAAGAAATTCACTTTCTCGTTGTAGTACGATCTATACTATTTTTATCATATTTATATATTTACTAATCATAAACCTAACTACATTGAATAATGCATTATATTTTATGCATCGTTGTGTATTTGGATTGCACTCCGCTCAGTACGAAATCAAACACATTCCGAAGGTGCTTCTGAATGTTGCGAGTAATCCCCTCTTCCCCATTGATGTACACACAGAGGAAATATGAAACTTAAGGAGAGAGTCGTTTAAGTTTATTTATATCACGATGACTTCCCAAGTCACAATGAATTCATGATTCCTAGTACATACATGCATGCCTCTATACAAGCATACAAGCCTTTGCATTAAATCAAAGAAAAATAGAGCAATGAATCCAATGAATATAGCTTTCATTTATTACTTTCCTATGGGATTTATTACTTTGTAGAAGAAGCCTAATCAAGCACTGATTTATATTGATCCAGAACGTTGATGTTCTCATGCCATTTCGTACAAGTCAAGTACATATTATTATCAATAAATGATGACGCACTGCCGCGGGATATCGCAGGGTTGTGCATTATTAATGAGGTTGTAATATAGTTCTCGCAAAATTAAAAAAAAATTCAGTTAGCAACTTTGTCAACATCATATCAGCCGATTGAGGATAACTGTATCGTCACATAAAATGAAAGAAAACAATTATTTACTCTGTACTGAATTTAGCTCCCTTATTTAATTAGTATTAATATATTAAAGGAATCCAATAAAGAGATTCGACAATGATTGACGAATAAAAAACATCAATTATTTCACCTCCAACATTGTCCCCGGTGTGTCTCTAGCCCTGGAGATAGATCCACCCTAGCCAAGTGCCAAATGGAGATTTAAATGATTGTCGTGGTTTATGGGGGCTGGTAATTGGTCAAGATTTGATGTAACTTGAACAAACCTATAAGCCCCTTGTAACGAAAGTCATCCATTAAACTTGGTTTTTGGGTTATATTGATATTTGGATTGACAATGAATAGGATTGGGTTCTAGAGATCCTACGGAATTCTATAGAACAATCCTAGCCGGTACATTTTTTTGTAATTCATTATTTATTAATCACATCGGTTATATCATTAAATTTCACATCCATGGTACTAAATATATATAGAGATATAAAAGAAATGAATGTTTTATGGTAACAGAGACGTCTGTAGAGCATAAAAATATTTATATTGCTGCAATTCCTCTTAATATTCTTTCAAAGCCGAAGGGATTCCATCCCCCTTACTCCAGATATTTGAGGGATATTCCTTTCCTCGGCTTCCAGGGATAATTTTTTTCCCTCTAGCCTCTTGATCGCTCCTGCCTTTAGCCTCTGAACTTGATCTTGCCGCAAGGATAGGAGTTCCCGATAGTACTCTTCGCTCAGGGCGGCTTTCTTTTCATCTCCGTCATCGACCCGCTTGCTCACCGATATTTCAGAGAGGTGACGCAGGAGAATCAAATTGTTCGTCATAACCTCGGCATGTTTCTCTTCTTCCATTTGACGCTTCTTGGACTTGACCTTGGAGAGAGAGGAAGAGAGAGAGAAAAAAACTATTTGAAAGTCATGCAAAAAGTTAATCGAATGAAATGGTTTGAAGGACAAGAACTTGTTTAGGTACAAAGGACATGGAATTCGAAAGGAAAAACAATTCGAAATGCAGAGACAATATATTAATAAAATTAGAGACATCAATTATTTACAAAAACATGTCAAATATATATGTAATCTAGAAGTATAAACGAATAATTGAACATGAAATGACTTAAAAACGGGCAAATGAACGTTCTTTAAATTATTAAAAACAACAGCCACTTAAGGATGATTTAAAAAGTTATAGGAAGATAATAATTACTTAACAAAGAGATTAATCATAATTTTAACTAAAGTAGATGTAATCCTTCTTTTTTAAGGCTGAAACATTAATTTATCTTAATTAGATAACTCAATTATTAAACCACAATCAGAATATCAATTCCTGAAAAATTGATGGGGATTTTTTTGCATATTTGTTATGATTAATTTTGATGTATAAAAGTTCATTTAAAAACACATCTTAAGAACAGGGATTTATTCTACTATTAATATAATCAAATCCATTCAAATATGAGTCAAGAGGAGGAGATCGAAAAAGAGTGTTGGATGTAAAATATTTTACAAAAAAAAGAGAGTCTCAGTGTCGCATCCTTACCTATTTCGGGAATCTGCACGACATGAATAAAAGATGAAAATAAAATATAGAATAAAACCAAGGAATACTAGAACTATTTGGAAAGGAAAGGGAAAACGGTCGCTCCCAAACATTTTGCGTAGAATCAAACAACCATAAAGAAATTCATTTTGACTTCAATAAAAAGAATGAGTGTGTGATTTCGTTGAATAATTTCATATTTATTTATTAATAATAGTTTCCACAATAGTAAATTACACAATATTATCTATGAACTATATCAACCTTAATTTTGAAATCTTACTTTTCACATTTATTTGACTATCTCGCGATTTTTTCTCCTCTCAAACGGCACTGCTTCATTAAACTTCGGCACTAAATACTTTGCCATCACGTTGAATAATATTTCAGCTATTTTTCATAAGAATGGACCGGTTATGACCTTTTTTCCCCTGACAATATGGTTCAATAAAATTGCTCCCGAAAGGATATAAATAAGCATTAAAATTAGTCTACCGAACCTAGGATCTTATCAATGAGGTAGACCAAAAATGGCCATCCCCTCTCGGGATTCGAACCTACGCCCCCAACATTGAGAGTTCAACACGCCTTAACGACCTTTACCACACTTGGCCGTGACTAAAGCTTTGACAGCCATATCCAAAGATTTTTAAATTTGGCTATAATGAAGTCTATCTGTTTTATCCATATATATATATAAAAGAAAACCGGGAAACTCTCTGCTGCTCTTCTTTTCCAAGGAGGAAAAGCAGAGAATCTAAGGACAGTGAACGAATAACTTACATTTTTCCCCTTTTTCTGACAACTTAGACCCACGTGCGAGGAAGGGGGAAAAGACCTGTTGTTGCACAAGAGGCAAGCGAGGCTAAAAAAGACCCTTGTGGAGCTCTCCTTCCCGCCTTCTTGAGAAGGAAGGAAATCCCTCTCTATTTAGTCTTACAAAAAAATAATAAATATTGCAACATACCTTCCGCTCTGACGTACGGCATTATAAGACAGGGTGCATTAACTAAATTGATGTCATATTGCATTGATTTTGTAGCTAAATTAACACATAATTGATTTCTTTAGAATTATAAGTTATTGAAACATTCAGCAAAAAATATTTTTGTATCTTAGGTGGCTCAAATGAGGAGATAGCTCTTATATTGTAAAATATATCCATAAAAAGGGCCCCCAAAAAATAAAGTCATATATATTTTAACCTTTTAATAATTAGCAATGCCTTTAAATTCATTTTCATATATAAAAATATCTTGAAGTGTAGCATAAATATATATAATTTGAAAATTTGTATGTATATTGATTAACTAGTAGTCTTTTTTACCTTTTTCAGTATAAGGACCATATTTTAAGAACCTTTAAAAACCAAATCCAGCTTTCAACACACACACACACTTATATATATCCCTTATATTCACCGACAAATGGCCTTTTCTTACTCACTGAGGCAAAAAAAAAATATATATATATATAAGGAATTCGTTTATTCTCTTGATCTATAAAAATGCAGGCATTACTTTAATGTGATGAAATGAAGCACTGACGGGTGGTTTGACGTCAATTACAGACTCTGCAGACTCCACGCGTGCCCGATGTTGATTGTATCGCTTGTTTTTTCCATTGTCCCTCAAAGAGATCGTAGCGTTTGGAGCCCCTTTTGGAATGAGAGTTGTCTCCAATGTTCATGATATCAGAGTGTCTTTATATGTATATGTTGATAGTGCAATCAGCTCACAGGCAAAGAGGGAATGGATTGCCTGACAATAATGAATGTCTCACCTCCAAGAGGGAGGGAGGAGGGGAACCAATTTTTACTGCATTGTTTACTAGTAGTATTAAGCATACAAAGAGGTCTACACCACCTTGGATTGGTTCTTTCTATGTCCTTATTGAGTCGTGTGTGTTTTTTTATTACCCTTATTTAATCAATAATGAGGGTCTACAAATAGGAATTGTTGCAGCATTGAAATCCTATATTATTCATATGGACCTATGTGGTCGTCAGCTGTGGACTGCCTGTTAAAGAGGCCTCATAGGGCGCTCTTCCATGAGAGGGCATCACCATGATGACGGACTGAGGGAAGAAAGAGCGGAAGGATGACTTGGGGAAAGGCGAGTGTAGGGGACGAAGCAGATTCAGTTACTACTTTTACACTAACACGCATTTGATAGTAGTAAAATAATAATAATAACATCATTTCTTTGTGGTAAGACTGTGTGCGAGTAATACTATTACTTCTACTACCACTACTACAACAGGAATAATAATAATAATAATGATGACCCGGCCATAGTACATATTTTTGCCCCCTTGAAGTAAGGAGAAGGGCCGAGACTGGCGGGTTGTTTGGGTTATGTTTTTTTCCTCCTCTTTTTTCTGTTCTCCCCCGCGCTTATTAAAAACAGAAGAAGAAGGAACGCTTCTGTTTTCCTTCCTTTCTCATCAAATAAGGAAAAAAAGAAGAAGAAGAGTGGTAGATGTTGAGGAGGCTTTGGAAGAAGCGCGTAAGGAACAAAACCTACGTCGATTTTTATAGAAGAGGGAAGGGGAAAAAAGAAGAGAGAGAGAGAGGAATGCTAGGAAAAAAGGTTATTAATATTTGTAAAAGGAGGAATAATAATAAGAAGAAGAAAAATCAGCATTAAAAAGGAAGGAGTCCTTGGATTCTGGAGAGCGTTTTTCCTCTTTTCTTTCGTGTTCGGGATGGAGGACGGCATCCCGGATTTACTTAGTGCTACGTGCATGATGTGTGTCCTTCGTGGTGTAGTTCTGTGTTTGCTCAGTGAGTCTTTTTAGTTGTGTGGGGGTAGAAGGGGGAAGGAAGAAAGAAAAAGGAGGAAGGAAAAGAAGAAGAAGAAGACGAGCCACAGCGAATCAAAGGACTGAATGTGACTTGACTCGAAGAAACAGAAAAAAGACACACACACACACATAGCGAGAGACAGAGAGAGATAGAGAGAGAGAGAGAGGAGGCAGGGGTTAGAAGGAAAAAGAGACGATAAGAGTGAATACGTGATTGAGTGAGTGAAACAAGACAACAGAAGAAGTCTCTTGTATCTATCTTTTCCCTTGTAGTGGATCTCTCCATTCATCCATCTCTCCATCCATCCATCTCTCCATCCCTGCTTGCTTGATAGCTTGCTTACTTGGACTCTCTCTTTGCTCCTCGGTGATCTCCGGGACTCTCTTGATGGCCCGTCTCC
This sequence comes from Caligus rogercresseyi, assembly GCA_013387185.1. NCBI lineage: Eukaryota > Metazoa > Arthropoda > Copepoda > Siphonostomatoida > Caligidae > Caligus > Caligus rogercresseyi. Next base: position 6,998,151 of record CP045895.1, on the reverse strand, counting down.
TGAACAAGTCCCCGAGGCTTACCTCGAGGAGAAGCAGGGCTTTCTCCGGGAGCTCAAAGTCTTTCACGATCAACGCGGGTAAGAAGAGTAAGAGGAGCAGGAAGAAGAAGATCTCTTGGATCCTGGAGCTCATTGGAGTGACGCTGTCCTTTTCATTCTTTCTTTTTTATTTTCCCTTCTTCCTTTCCAGGAGTCCCTTTCGTCGCCTTCCGAGCATCAATGGTGAGGAGGTGGACCTTTACCACTTGTACTGGGTCGTGACTGCACACGGAGGATGGAAAAGGTAGAGTTGGAGAGGAGAGGAGAGGAGAGAGGCTGGCAGGCTGTGAGAGAGTGAGACAGTGCCTTGAAATGGAGCCTTTTCATGACTAATTTCAGGTCAACAGTCGCAATGGCTGGGAAGAGTTCCTGGAGTGCTTTGATCTGGGTGATGGGACAGCCAATGCCGCCTTGGGCCTCAAGCAGATCTACCTTCGCTACCTGGACGCCTATGAAAAGATCCACTTCCTGGGAGAGGAAGAGGACCGAGAGGACGACTGGTACAACGATGAGGAGGACTCTCGCTCCAGGAGGCAAAAGGCGCAAAAGATCCATGCCTCCGTTCCACTCTCATACAACCACGGACAGCATCTCGTCAATGGTGAGAATTGACATGGGACATGTTGACTGAAATTGTAACATGTTTCATGAAACATGATAGAAACAATCAACTGAGATGAAGCAAAGCAATGCAAAGCAAAGCAACAGGCAGTCAAGCTAAGCTCACTACTGTCTGTCTGTCTCATCTGCGAAACTTGAGAAAAACGGAGGGTTTCAATCCAATGAGAAAAGCACTTAGCACTTAGCATTGCTCTTACTGCCCTCCCTTCTATTTCAAATCCAATGTCCCAGAGCATTGTCATGATGTTCTGAAAAGAGAACTCGCCTCATGCTTTCAAATGAAGGCTGCCTTGGACTTACCTCACTTTTGTTTTGTCTTCATTTCAGACACGCTCCGTAGTTATTATGGTTTTTCGACGAAGGTCTACCGTCGTACGGACTATGACCGCCTCACACTTTCCCTGAGTTCTCCACTGCCGAACGAGCAGGACTTTGCCATCAACACGTGTACGCTCCTCTCCAACGAGGGCAAGCACACGCTCAAGCTCGCAAAGTGCGAGAGGCTTCTGGACCACCTCCTGAGCCATGCAGGGGTCTACAACGATCCCAGCTACCGCGTCTATATGGGGAACCAATACCTTGAATCTCGAAACTACGATCTCTTCGCCTTCTGGAAGGACGTTTGCGTCCTTGAGTCCGTACGGGAAATGATTCTCCGCATTGAACCCCAGAGGAGAACAACGGAAGAGAGCGGGGAGGAAGATCTCTTCGCCGGAAGCCCGCGGCAGAGGCTACTCGCTGTCCGGAGAAAGGCCAAGAGCGAAATCGAGAATGCCCGGCCGGACTCGCCTTCCATGTTCACCGTGGGGAGACTCGAGGGCACCCAGGAGCTCACGGGCCAACGTGTACGTCAAATCGCAACCATCATACGGAACCTAAGCTTCGAAGAAGAAAACGCCCAAATTATTGCCAAGAACATGACGTGCCTGAGGTAAGAAGACCGGCCTCCATTCATAAATTCCCCCTTCATGAACTCATCTTTTATTTCAGATTTTGCCTTCTTTGTGCGAGTTCCAAGTGGAGTAACTTAAATCAAATGGGGTTCGACATCTTGAGTAATATAGCGGGTGATCTGGTCCTGGATGACGCTTTTTGCGAGGAATCGCATTTGACAGAGATCTTGTTATCAACAATCATATCAGCGATTTCTTCTTCGGACCGTTTTCAGGTGATTTCTTCCCTAGACGTCCTGAATAAGCTCTGCCTTCAGTCCCGTAACGAACACTACATCGAGCACCTCCTTGGCTCCGATGTCTACTCCCAACTCATCGCCTATCTTTCCCTGCACGACATTCACCTTCTCATATCCACCCTGGAGTGCCTCTACTCCCTCTCCTCCCTAGGCGAAGCTCCCTGCAGCGCTATAGCACGCATCTCAGGAGCCGTGGACTCTTTGGTGAGCCTCACGACGGCAGAAGCACAGAGCTACGGGCCCAAGGCCTGCGTCCTCATGCGCGTCGTGGAGTACGTCCCGGGTGGAGCATCTGCGACCCTCAAGGGACCGCCCCCAAAGGCGCCCCCTCAAATGACCAACCTTACCAACGTCCGCCCACACCTCATACGCAACCCTACAACACTCCAGCAGGCCATAAGAGCACCATACAACCCCCAAAAGCACCCACAGGTGGTACAACTTGCACAAACACCCTCTGGAGGAGTTGTCAAAATCCCCATCCACTCCATGCCCGTTGTACGGCACGCCTCAATCCCACAGAGACACCATCTAGCTCCTCAACCTGTTATTCATCCTCAACAGACTCTTAAGCAACAGCATCAAATTCCGTCAGTGATTTCAGTGCAAAAGCAGCAGCAGCAGATACCTGCCCAGACACTACGAGTCCAAGCCCCTCCTGCACCTTCCGAGCAGGCGCCCCAGAACCCCCCACCTCTGAGATCTCAGCAAGTCTCTCTTCGCATCAACAATGACGAGTCCAACCGACAACTCTGTCTCTCCTGGCTACGGGCAACTTATGAAACCTGTCCGGGCTCACACATTGAGCAATTCATCATGTATAAGCAGTATTTGGCATCCATGCACAAAATGGGACGGGAAGACGTCATTTCGGATCAACATCATGTTGTCTGTGTTAGGTAAGGTGGTGTAACTTTATTTAACTTATATCCTTCTTCAATTACGATTTGTTTTTCTCTTTTCAGAACCCTCTTTGGCGGTGACGTGGGTCCCAAATCGAGGGTCATGCCCAACGGAAAGACGGAGCGACACTTTGAGGGCGTCAAGGTCCGTGCCGTACCTCAGCCTCTTCGCCTCCCCGCTCAGCAAGAGAGCAACCCACATCCCAACATAAATAACAACAATAATAATAGTTTAAACAACAAGTTGCCTCCCAACCATTCCAGTGGTGCCCGAAGTCCCTCAGGCCCTGCTGTTCCAGTGCCTCCAGCCTCTCCCATCCTCACTAATCTCCTGCACCGCAAAAGTCCAGACCCTAAAGCGGCACAGGTTTGTAGCCCCCCTTTTTAAGAAGTGTATCATCATCACCGCATTCTCTCTTAATTTGCAGGTCGTCTTACCCAGTGAAAACGGTCAGCCCACGGAGGGCAATAAGGAAAACAACAAGTTACCCAGCAACCAAGAGGATTCCTCTAAGCCGGGAACGGCATGTTGGCCAATCTCCTTGAGCAAAAGAAGGAAGAGGACTTGGGCGTGAACGGTGGCGTCCTACCCAACGGCGTTATCCTTGGTGAGACTGAGGAACCAGCGGGTACCCCAAGTCGGAAGCGGCCCCAGGCCCCTAGCGAGCAGCCCCTTGTAAAAAAATTATCCTCACGAACGGAGGTGGATCTCCACTGGTCTCTTCGCTTGACGGCATCTGTGATAAAGAGGAGATCGTGGCCCAAAATAGTGGGGCACGAAGCCTTCCCCCCGGTACGAGGATCATCTCTTCATCCAACACCACGTCTTCTTCCGAGGGATCCACCGTCCAACAACCCATCCTCATGAAGACCACTCAGAGCCCGACCCCAATGACCAACGGGGGAAACGTCACCCCTGGCAACAATCAAAAGACTATCATCATCCTGCCTTACTCAGGGGCACCCTCCTCCTCCCCGCCTGTCCTCAACGGAGCCACCCCAATGGAACCATCATGGTCTCCAACGGTGGTGGGGGAGCCTCACCCACTCCTCCTCCACCACCCATCCAGGAAGTCGTGCTCAAGCCAACCCCGCATGCCCCTTCCTATGCGAGTGGAGCGGATGCATGAAGGCTTTCAAAACACCCAAGGAAGTTGAGAACCATGCCATCAAGTCCCACTGCCCCCTTGACGCACACGACGACATACCCTGCCTCTGGAACCGCTGCGATGGAATGAAGCGGAAAAGGTTCTCACTCATGACGCACATACAAGACCGACACTGTCATCCACAGGTAAAGAGCCGGCACGCACACATAGAAACATTTCCATATAATAATCCCTTTCTTCTCTTTCAAGCTCATGAAACTCATGGCCGTACGACGAGTGCAGCTTGCTCAAAACGGCAAATCTGACGTTCCATTACCCCCGCACCTCCACCACATCCGGGATACGCACCCAACGCAGCATATCACGCCATCAAAAGACATGCACTAGAATTTGTTAGCCCAAAGGAAATGGCGGTAAGGATGATTTTAACCAAAAGGCCTTAGATCTTTAGGTTGACTCCTCTCTCTCTCTCTTTCCAGATGCGAGATGAAAAAGAAGGCCCGGTTACGAAAAGTATAAGATTGACTTCTTCTTAATATTGAAAAACCTAGTCATTTACTCTACTTTGGGAAAATCGTAAGTTGACGACGACTCATATTACCTCTCATACAATCCGTGCTCACTTATTTTTGTCTTTACAGAAAACTAAGGGCATATGAATCGCATCTCTCCACGGTGGCCTTAAGCAATGTGGAATCCTCACGGACTATGAGTCAAATTATATATGACATGTCGGAGCGAGAGGCACAAACATGATCATTCTCCTCTTAGTAGTTGAGGTTAACTCTGAACATTCTTGAGTCCACGCAACATGAGCAAGAGGAAAAAGGATTGAAGAAACAAAGGCGCAACAAAGGATTAAACCTAAGCAAGGCTGGTTTTCTTCTGTTGTTGATTGTTGCCCTAATATCCAAAAGTACAAAACATTATCCAAGCGCATTATTGCTATTTTAATATTATGAATTATAACGATGATAATAAAAAAGGAGAAGTTATTGAAAGCCGGCGATTTTGCTACACGGCTTTGATGTGTGTCTCTCTCTATCTTTGTATGTAACCAGTGCATTTTTATTATACAATTATATTATATATGTTGTTTGATCAGTCTCTCTCTCTGTCTAATTGTATGTCTCTCACCTTCTGAATCATGTGTCTCGAGTGTAGAAAGAAGATTTTTATTGTTTTCGACTTACTATATTATATATGATATATAATAATATTTAATAATTTTCAATGTCTGTCGTCTCAACACTACCTCACAACATAAACTAATGAATGACAGTAAAAAGATAATCCCTATTGACGATTTAAATGACGCGAGAGTGCCTTGTCTGACAGCTTCTAAGCTCGGAAAAGACGAATGAAGCATGCTTTTTTCCTGAAATAATAAGAATATCCATTGTATCATTGTTGATTAAACTGAAGGTAGGTAATTAAGCACTCAAGTATAATCCATAACTTAACAAGAGGAAGCTCAACGCAGCCTCTATTGTTCCCTGCAGTTGGAATGCATAAAACTTCATAGTATTCCTATGATAAATACTATGCAGTAATATCTTGCATTGGATTTTAGACAAATCTTGATGACTTATTGAATAACTAAACCTGTTAATAGTGGTCACTCATGGGACCCCATTAAAGTGACTGCATACACAGCGCTTTTTCTATTTATTATTTAAAAACATCAACGCTTCTGTACTCATGTCTATGAGTAATTGTTCAGAAAGACTCAACTTACTGACATTTATGAACCATTTGTCTGATATTTATAAAAATATCAATTAAAACGACAGATTCGAACCATTGTGCCCGAAACATGGTATTGAGTAAATTGTAACAACCAGTAAGCAACTTTGTTCAACATATCCTTAGTTCCCATGAATAATTGTTTTTATAAGATCCGGGTTGATTCTTCCACTTTTTTTTAAAGGATCTTATTACAAATTTTCTCAATAAGTGATTATTTTTTTTTGCTCCTGATCCCACAATTATGAATATGAACTGAGTAAAATTACTCACTAAGGCTTCTTCAAAAGTTATATGGACCATAATTATTTGTCATATTTTCCGCTGAACAAAACAGCAGCAATTAAATATCAAGATGAAATACTGGATTCATTTCCCTGAATAAAAATGTACTTTTACTTTCAATTAATTGTCTCAAAGAAATCCCGTTCCATCGAACAAAAAAAAGAATTTCCTGGAAAACTTTCGAACGTAGTCCCTTCCGTTCATCAAATTTTTTGCAAAAAAGGTTTGGGAAGGTTCTAAATCAAAGCATGGAAGGGATTTTTTTCTACGTTGATTTAAAAAAATAATACAAATTAATAATCGTAAGAGATCGTTTGATTGGTATAATTATTTGAAAGAATAACAAGACAAATGCTTATGAACAAATCACTCTTCTACTATTATCGCCCACAATCTCAACGAATTATATTTTTATAACTTACAATAACGATAAAAATCGCCTTTAGCAATACAAAGTTTTCTGATAATATATATTTGACTAAAAAAATATACTTTTGTGGACAAATTTCATTATTAAAAATAAATAAAGTTGAAAGACAAAAACTATGATTTCAGTAATTTCAAAAAATCTATACACGGCATTAAACAATATAATGATTAATTTGTGGTAGTTATCGCTAACAGGAGTATGAATAAGTAATATTTAAATGTTAAAATATGCGTAAATGTCATTGGTTTAGGCCCATGAGGAAAAGGAATCAGTGTTTTAAGGATGATAGCTCGAAGATGATGTTCACGCCTTCAAAAGTCATGATTCACGCTTTTTTCTATTCCCCAATCACGTTGAGGAAAAATTATCACATTGTAATCCCTAAAATTAGACAGCATCGAGTACTTTGAATAACTGTTGCCAATATTCGATAATAGTCTTAGTCTTGAATTGATTTTCGCATCCCAAAAGCCATTAGTAATTATGGTATATTTCCTAGTGCCAACTATGTGTTTTTACATTATTCACGCAAATCTTCTATTCACCAATCACATTCGAGGTCCCAATTTGTCGTCATTAACAACAATTGGCATCCTGGACTTTGAATTACTGTTCTGCAGTAGTAATATTCATATTTTTTTTCACTTCATCTCTAAGAGGAGGACACACAACTTAAAGTTACGTAAACATGATGGTGAAAAAATAATGTTATGTGGTGCAATATCATCATAAGGCGTGCTCTCTCTCCCCTTTTTTTCTTAAAGGCACCTTTTGGGGTGCAGCAGCACGCCTTTTACGAATATTTCTGCATGAAAGTGTAGGATAAAAGAAAAAAAATGAAGAGAAATGATTGTCAGTTCTGAAGCTCAGCCTCACCATTCACTCGACTTTCTTTCAACACTTTTCCATACATGCAATGACTAACAGGTGCTCTGCATCTATGTCTTTCTTATATCTAACACTGATAAATATAAGGCAAATTGGACATATATTATATATATATATATTATATATATTATATATATATATATATATATATATATATATATAATATAATAATATATATACAGGAACGGAGTGGGAAGAATTTATCCACCGGGAAAATGATGCCCTTGCCGGCTTATACAGGCCCAATATGTGACTTGTGAGCGTTCAGCTTTTTTTGCGTTCAGCTTAAAAGAAATAGAGTTCTGTTCCGCGTTTCGTTCAATGTTTTTGCATTCAGTGTTCCGTTAGCGTTCAAATATTAAAAAAAAAAGTGTAATTTTGAAAAAAGTAAGGAAGTATATTTAGGTTTGTATAATTAAAATGAGCCCGAACCAACTTCAAATGATATAAATTTGTTGACTGGATCTAACCCAGGGGTTCACAGAAGGTCTATATTCACTACATAAGAGGGTCGCCAGACTGGAGATTTTCTATAGGGGGATCGCCAAAGAAAAAAAAATTGGGAACCCCTGATCAAACCCCAAGTGTATATAATTTATCCTGACCTGTAACCAAATTATCATTATATTATAGTTTTTCCATACAGAAAAGACAAACACGCCAGTCACCATGAAAAAACCTTAACTATTTTAAATCTTAATAACGACAATTTCAGATCAAATATATATGAAAAAAGTGCCGCGATGACCAGACTCGCTTATTTTCGAATAACGGCGTCGAGTTCGATATTAAGAATCTGCAAAATATTATTTTAAATCTTAAATGTATGAGTAGATCCCTACTTTCTTCCGTAATGGATACATTACATTTTAAATTATAATCATATTTAAGGTGTAATAAATCAAGACAAGTACGAGATCAAAGCTATATAATACAAATTAATATTATAAAACAACATTATATGAATGCATCTTATTTTACAGAGATATATTTTTAAATCATCTTACAATATAAAACACATTTAATATTATATAAACCAGACTTGTGAACGGAACGCAAATTGAACGGCGTTCAGCTGAACGAAACGCAACTTTTTTTTGAACGCTGAACGCAAAAAAAAGAGTTTGCTTTCAGCGTTCAATTTTTCCAAACATTTCTTGGACTTTTTTCGGAAATTCTTTTCTAAAAAAACGTCATCACTACGCATTACTTTTTTGGAAATTCTTTTCTAAAAAAAACGTCATCACTACACATTACTTTTTTCGGAAATTCTTTTCTAAAAATAAAAAAAACGTTCCAGATTTTTTTAAATAAAAACCCTAAATAGTACATCCATTTTCTAATTACACAATGTATTTTTGTAATATTTGAACGCTGAACGCTAAAATATTGAACGGAACGCTATTTTTTTTTAACGCTGAACGCAAAAAAAGCTGAACGCTCATAAGTGTTTATATTATAAACACAAATCAAACCATTTTCTACATTAAATTGAAATTAATATCGTCTTTATCATTAGAAAAATAACCAGGCTGTGAGCGATCAGGAAAAAAGCGATCCGATCAAAATAGCGATCATAAATTCTTTGCGATATAGCGATATAATGATCAGGGATTTTTCCGATCAGTGATCCGATCAATTTAATTGCGATCAACAAAAACATTACCTATGTTATACTAATTCTAAGTAAAGATTTAAATGTATACACAGTCAAACCTTTAAAAGTATTCAACTTTATATGGCAATAAAATGATTGTTTCCCATAGCCTATGAGTTCCAAATAGCGACTTCTCCATAGGCGCCTCTGTTATTTTATGAAAAAATCTCAAAATGATTGTTTCTCATAGCCTATGACAATGGTTCCCAACTTTTCTCCTGGGTACATAATAAATTTTTGCACCCCCCCCCCCCCCAGAAAAGGACATACCACATTTGGTTCTCAGAGTCCATTGCATTTATTTCTACATTGTAATTAATACAAAACTCAACCTTTTTTTTTGTCCACTTCTAGCAGTGATATTTAGTCTACAGTATTTATATTTTTATTCATTCGTTTTTCTCGCACCCCCCCCCCCTGCATTGCTCTGCGCCCCCCCCCCCCTAGGGGGCGCACTCCCACTTTGAGAACCACCGGCCTATGAGCTCCAACACCCTGGCTCCACAATTGACATATTATGTCTGCATATTTTAAGACAGGAGATGCCAGAATAAATGTTTCCGATAGCCTATGAGCTCCAAAACAATGACTTCTACATAGTCGCGTGTCTGTATATTTTAGGACAAAAAATATATCAGGATAGAACACACTGGCTTTTTCCATTAGTATTAGTCTATATTTTGTGTTTTCTAAACAATATTAGTTATAAACAATGGATTTTGTTAATGTGACAGCTAGTTAAGTTTTAAGAAATGTAGGGTATGTCTCAAAATCCTTATTACAAACATTTTTTTCTTTTTTAGTTATTTATACAAATTGATCGGATCGCTATTTTTTAGTGATTTTCTTACGATCAAAGATATAAAGATCAGGACCTTTTGCGATACTGCAATCAGCGATCAAATATCGCTATTGATCGCCGATCAGAAAAAACTCCGATCAACAAGCCTGAAAATAACTGAATCTCAATATCAATTATTAACATTAAATTATGCAAGGACAAAACAATACACAAAATATTAACTGTAACTGCATTTAAGGGTAAATTTTTGTCTGGTCAGCTAAGCGTTAAAGTAAGTAGCGCATGCAAGGAAAAAGTAAACAAAAAAAATTGGCCAAAATTTTGTAATTTCCTTTAACGTTAGATGTCGTTTGTCCATGAAATTACGTCACAATCCTATTTAAAACCGGTTTAAAGGGATTAATTTGATGATTTGAAATATATCAAATAACTACAAGATAAAATCGTCTCCAAATATAAATAATAAAAGGACTTTGTTATTTTTTTCAAAGAGCTCTAGCAATAAAGCTCCCCTTACGGACTTAAGAAGAACTAATACTAAGTCCAATTTTTTTTGGGGGAAAAGGAAGAATTTTATGTTATGCATGCGCTACTTTACTTTAACGCTTTATAGTCAGCGACGTCAAATTATCCTTTTTTAAAGCAACAACAACAAGCTTCTTGGTCGCTTGGCCTATGGAAATGCGTGTCAGGCGTACTCGACGGGCACGTCTTTGCATTTTCCGCATTTGCAGTTAGCGTTCCTGCATTGAACTCTTTTGCATGAGGGTATTCTTGACGGGCGGCGGTTTCGCCTGGGATCGTACCTAGGAAGGATTTTCTACCATGGAAGGTTAATTTTTATTTACTTATCTTCGCCATAAAGTTCGAGTCGGGTTAACTTGACTTTACGATATTTTTGAGAAATAGTATTTGTACAATAATTAGATATATTCCACTCAAAAACATGCCTACCTATGTGTTTGGTCCATTTTTTCCATGAATCATCATTTTCCTTTTCTATCTTGGTCCATTCTTTCCTGGTACATTTCTTCCTAGTTCCATATTTTTCCTGGTACATTTCTTCTGGACACCCTAATACCTACACCATCTAAAAAATTACAATAATAAATCATAATATGGTGGACTAATATCGATGAAGCCCACAACCTCGTATATAATTTCATATAAAATAAGATTTTTATAACTCTGTGTAACTACATTCACGTGATTTTCAGCAAAAAATGAAATTGGTTTAATAATATGTTATTTGCTCTAGATTTTCAATTTTCAGGCCGAACCTCAAAAATAATGCAATTCATAGCAAATTCAACTCAATTGCCATCTTTTTACATTAAAATTATTGATTCTAGCTATCTAGGTGTCCATAATATAATCGTACATATTATTATCCCGCACGCCTTAATCGCAGCCTTTAACATCGTATGCTTTTTTTCGTACGTTCCTTTATCGCCAACCTTTTTAATTAACGCGTTGCTCAATTGTCGTTGCTGTTTATAATCGCACGCTTAAACATCGTGGTCATATCATCGTAGGTTTACTTCAATGAATTCATCAATCCAATAAGAGGAAAAAAAAAAAAAAGAAAAGGGGGCTGAAAGGAAATAATAATATTAAATGATATCATCTTTTCATCAGTCGTGAGTAAAAACAACAAAAAACATATCGAAATTCTGATGAATTGTAGTGCTCGGGACTGTAAATGAGGATGTTTAAGTCATGGAGAATCCAGCATTATCTTTGCTTAATTTCTTCGAAGGACTTTGTGATAAGTGGAAAAATGCACTTATGGACAAATATATAAGAGTCGTGTCCTACTCGTCCAGTTTTATAGGGACTTGGATCCGGACTCTTGGACTCAAGGACTCGGATTCGATAAATTTTTTTGGGACTCGAAATCGGACTTGGGAATCATGAATGATTATATTGAGGATATGGGACTCTCATTTTGGCTGTGATTCTACGTGTCCCATCCAAGCTATATTATATTTAATTTTGTATCATAAGTAAGTAGTTGTAGTAAAGATATGGAATATATGAAATACCATTTGCCAATAATATCAAATAACCTTTCATGATGCCTATTAACAGAAAATCCGGGTACGGTTACTTTGATCTCCTACCTGAGCTAGAAGCAAAGAGAAACCACACTTCAACACGGCCATCGTGCTAACATTCCTCACAAACCTCTCTATTGTTGTACTTATTATAGAAGAAGAAGGGAAAAAAGTATTCGTCATCCAGAGTGATCCTGCCTTATTCTTATTATGTTATTGCTTACATTGATTCATCATTGCTTGGGATCATTTTTTCGAATGGGAGTGGACGGGTGGCATGATTCCAGTCATTATATTTGCCCCGTCTCGTCTCATCCTCCTCCTCAATGATCGGAGGAGGAGACGAGACGTTTAGGAGCTCGTTTCTTGGTATCCAAGGCATTTATCCCGAGTCCCGGGAAGAAAGAAGGAGGGATGGAGGAAGGAAGGATCGAGGGATCTCCAACAAGTCCAGAATGCTTTCATGACCCCAAAAAAAATGATTCCCAACTATGATCAGTGGAGGCTCTATTATTTGACGATTGTTGATGGTGACGTCACTCTCCCCCCCTCATGTGTTTATATAAGGCGTGCGTTTTTAACCGTGTAAAATTTGTTCCTGTGAAAATAGCTCTATCGCTGTTGCTGGAGACATTTGTTCATCAGTCCCCCATTCATACTGTTTGAATCGATAGATCACTTTTTATATGTTTAGAATATATTTTATTTCATAATTTTAGGAGTTGAAATCCTGGATTATCGGCTCCTACTTCAAACGACGACCCGAGTGTATCGAACATAAACATTGGAGCACTATAGACAACGGGAATAGTTATATTAAGTCATCAGAATTGATGAGTTGCTAGTAAAGTCCATTCAAGGGACCTTTTGGCGTTAACACACTCAAGCCAAAGACGTTTAAGAGGACTAACAAGACGAACTTCCTCACGGAATTAATCTTTATGCAAGAGGAGTTCAAGCATCCAAGACGAAAGAAAGAAGATTGTCTACTGCTACAAACACTCTTTTGCGGCAAAGAAAGTCTCCGCTCCTCGATGAGTGACGTGGAGTTTCAGGTGGACCTGGCCATGGAGAGTTAGTGTCGGTGGAGGCCCAGCTTTACTACCGGAATCCATACTACTGTACCCTTCCCTCGCCGTTCTCCGAGGAAACCGAGCCGCCTCCGTGAGTGTCGTGAGACTGTAAGGCATTGAAATCCTCGAAGCTCCGAAGCATTGGCATGTGAGTGTAAAAGTAGAAGAAGACTTCTAAACACAAATGCAACCCAATTCACAAGCAAATTCTTCTGATCTAAAATTAGGATTGAAATATATCCCCATCTCCATCCCTTATTTGCCCCCTCACTATCTTTAATGACAGACACGAGTAAGATATCATACCATTAACAATTTAGTACCAAAAATCCATCTCTTCCAATAAAAAAGAATATATTTTATATATTATAAACATTTATTTTAAATTAGATCTCCAAACAAAAGTTAAAATACATAAATTAAATGTTGAAAAAATAAATAATAATAAACATGATCTTACGATATCAAGCAAAAACAATCATTCAATAACCAATAAATCGACCATAAACATACTAATATAAAAGACAACCATAATACCACTAAGGAGTTAACTCAGACCAGGATAAGTGAGGACAAATCTCCACTTATTTTAAAATAAATGAAAACTAAGATAATTATTTTTAATAAATACACTATATTTATTAATAATACCCTTTACACGCCAACGTTCCCATTTGGGAACATACCTTTTCAAGTGTTCTGCATCGCGTCATATTCATAAAAACAAATTAATGAGTTTAATATTTAAATTAGGCTTAGAAAACAAATATTTTATTTGTAAATAAACGAAAAACTAATTTTAATACTAGTTTGAGGGCTTTGAAAAACCGAGTTTATCAAGTTTTGGACTTATCTTTTGATAATAAGAAAAATAGGGTCAAAAACTGGTATTATTACTATTTATAACTATTTTGATTAGCAATATACTAAAGATTTACATTGAACAATTTTTTAAATATTAATATTTTAGTAGACTAAAATCGACTTTTAAAATGATGTTCCCAAAGGGGAACGTTGGCGCCTATTGGTACTCATTTTCATGCTCTACGTGTTTACGTATAATTCTTTGTTTCCTTTCAGTTTACGTACGTTAGTACATATAAGTACATATAACTAAAAGACAAATGTGTGTTATAATTATTTTTATAATGGATGACAGAGTTGAATAGTAAGTTATTAATATTTATAATTCATTTCGATTAATTTTATGATTCAAATGATTTAGAGAATCTATTAAAATATCCCCCATGACTTCCTCAGTTTGTGCTATAGAGGAGATCGAAAACATCAAAAGTAAGGAATCGAGATTGTGGTTCTAGGTTTTCCATGAATAGTGAGCGGGATATACCTAGTGACGAAGAAAATGACGACGAATATCAGCATCAAGACTCCATTCTTGTTGAAGTAACTGAAGACATTGACAATTATTAGCAACTCCAATTAGACAAATATAAGTTTTGAATCTTACCCTTGACATGGTAAAAGAAAATTGTTTCCAGTGTGGTGGATTTTACGAAAGACTTAGCGTGGATAATCCATGATACCATATCGTGGATTACTAGGTGCAAAACATTATATGAGGAACAAATCAGTAAGATTTGGCTATAAATTTGGATGATGTGTAGCTCCGATGGATATCCATAGAATTTCGATATTTAATCCGGAAAACACAAAACCAGGAAGACAATTAGAGTGTATATTTCTGAATGGGTGTGGTAAATATTTGCACTAGTTATACATGCTCAAAAACGGTGGTGGAATCTTTTTATTCTTCCACTCAATTTGTCCGTTGTGGGAGTATTTAAGTGTTTATTCGTTGGCCAACCAAAACGATAAAATGAGCCATCGACAATTAGGAGGGATATTGACTCTGATATAACGTCAAAGTAATCGAGTGCCTCTTGGAGGACGTACTTCTAAGTCCACCAGAGTTATAAGACTTGACAGAATTTTTTTTGTAATCATGTACTCACCAAAGGTGTTTCATATATCAGAAAAGTACTATAATTCAATGTTCAAAGTGTATTAAAAGATTGCACAAGGCATGTAGTCCTATTTATTACAACAATTAAAAGTTCCATTGTCGATGAAAAATGTTGAAAAAGACATATATAAAGGAAATAAAGAACAATATTAAAATGTACAAATTGTAGTACTAGAAGCGCCAACGTTCCCAAAATGGAACATACCAAAAACATGACTTAGATTTAGTCAGCTAATTTCGTTTGGGGTACATTCAAATAAGGTTAAGGATGATTATATTTCAAATTTGAAGAAAATCGGATAACAATTACGGAGCCGCGTTTAAAGGGTTAATGACATTATTTTTCTTGTTTTTTAGGATATCCAATCATGGAGGATGGACAAATATCGTATGTCTTCCTAATCTCACGAACATCCCAAGATCTTATCAAGATTAAATCATGAACGTATTTATAGCTCATGTAAATAAATGGAAAAGCACCAATGTTTCTCACGTGGGGCTTGTAATATCGCTTAAAACATTTTGATACAAGATCATTCGCCCAAAAAAGTTTTTTGTTCAATAGCTTTTTGCATATCTGATTGAGTTTACTTTTCAACAAATCATATGTTCTGTTTATATGCTTCTCGTCCTTTTTTTTTGTTGTTGTAGATTTTAATGAAAAGTGAATTAAAAACTTTCATAGAACTAATATAGTCTTGGTCTATACCCTATTTTCAGATACACTTAGTCGAAGCATTTATTTGTAAAGTGTGTGTGGTTCGTCGAAAATCTTTTAAGTAACGATCCTGTGCAGAAAGTTTTATGCGAAATTATCGGGCACAGGAAAATGTTTAAGAGAATATAAGAAAAATGTAGAAATGTTATTTCTATAAAATAAACATGCCAGCTAACTCTCAAAAAAGGTGGAACAAATTATTTTTAATGGTGTTTTTAATCAACATTAATTTTGCTTCATATGTTTTAAATTTAAAAATCTTCTGTAAATTATGTATTTGATTAAAAAACTATTATTTTTCTATATTCTCTTATAGATTTCCGGATAATTTTTGCATAAACATTCTTGCTACAGAAATGTTACCTATTTTTTTTTGACTCTTTAAAACGAAACGACCCTGAGGTGGAGGTTGTGTCATACTATTTATTCCATTGCAAAGCCACCAATGTAAACAAAGAGAGAGAGTAAAGAAGAATCAGTTTCATTTGAACACAATGGAGGCAATTATCAACGTTCCAAAGGGTGTCAAATCATCCAGTCAAATTTCTCCAAATAAGTTCGCCGACGGTCTATTCCTCTTTCGTGTCCTGAATGTCTGTCCAATGAGGCGTTGGAAATGGGGTACTCCATGGTACGGGACCATCAGCGAAAGGAGTGGCTCCCGTTGAAAAACTACAAACTACCTTTCAACAATTCAGAACGATTGCTTTGGTCCTGGCCCATAAAATGTCCTTCTGAACGGTTCACCATGCCTTGGGGATGAGTGCTCTATCAGCCGTGTACTAGAAAATTGAGGTCTAGTGTATGCAAAATTTGAGGCCCCGCATGGTGCCTTGAGTTGATGAATCCCTCATGACAAAGAGGAAGTATATCTATGCCATCTTGTGCCTCAGAGCTGGGTGTTTTGGGAAGATTGCACGGTACAAAGGAGGATTCTTCAAGATGCTGAAGGAAAAGAATTTATTATTATGATCATGTTTTATATTTGCTATAATCACATTAATTTATTCTTAGGGTCGAAGTGCCGCACCACTTAGTTATGGAGAGCATAGACACAGGTTCCACAAATCATATTGATGGATAGGCTGCCTATCATGGAGTCCGTTAATTGCCTGCCCATCCTCATTACCTCCACGACGTCGTGGACCATTCACGAAACTTCGTGGATCCTAGGACGAGCGTTCATACTAATAATGTGCTTTTGACTTGTCCATTACCGAAAGAATTTATTTGCGAGGAGATGTGGGAAGAGCGTGGACGATGTCTTTAACATATTTGTAATACATTTCGAAATTTTACTCTAATAAATAAATTTAATAAATATATATTATAAAGAAAGATCACTTAATGCATATATGTTTGATTGATATATTTCAACTAAATAAGTTATGATTAATGTGAGGGCAATCGAGAAGACTGGGTCGTATATCAACGGAGTTGTCTATGGCCTATTGAGTAGTGTTAAGGGTTTTTTCATCTTCAAATTTATATTATATTTAGTACAACCTATTTACTTTTAACTAGTGTTGCAGTTTCGGTCCGAAAGTACTAGACCGGTCTAAGTAAAAAAAATCACAAATTAAGATCGGTCTATTGACCGGTCTCACATTTGGACCGATATGTATCATCTGATTTTGTACTTTCGTTCCTGTATCGGTCCATTCTTTCTTTTTTTTACATAGATTTATCTAAGCCGGTAAGTAAAGGCTATTAAAATTAAGAACACCACTTATCTATTTCAAGAAGTTTTGATGAATATTAGAAAAATATTA
>CP045895.1:6862018-6980776 GCA_013387185.1 Caligus rogercresseyi | reverse complement strand
CACAGGAAATGTTTAAGAGAATATAAGAAAAAATGTAGAAAATGTTATTTCTTTATAACATAAACAGGCACAGCTAATCTATCAAAAAAAGGTGGAACAAATTATTTTTAATGGTGTTTTATTCAACATTAATTTTGCTTCATATGTTTAAATTTAAAAATCTTCTGTAAATTATGTATTTAATAAAAAACTATTATTCTTTATATTCTCTTATAGATTTCAGGAGACTGTTGCATAAAAACATTCTGCTACAGAAAGGTACCTAGTTTTTGTGACTCTTTTAAAACGAAACGACCCTGAGGGGAGGTTGTGTCATACTATTTATTCCATTGGCAAAGCCACCAATGTAAGCAAAGAGAGAGAGTAAGGAAGAATCAGTTTCATTGAACACAATGGAGGCAATTATCAACGTTCCAAAGGGTGTCAATTCATCCAGTCAAATTCTCCAAATAAGGTTCGCCGACGGTCTATTCCTCTTTCGTGTCCTGAATGTCTGTCCAATGAGGCGGTGGAAAGGGGTTACTCATGGTAACGGGACCATCAGCGAAAGGAGTGGCTCCCGTTGAAAAAACTCAAAACCTTTCAACAAATTCAGACGATTGCTTTGGTCCTGGGCCCATAAAATGTCCTTCTGAACGGTTCACCATGGCCTTGGGGATGAGTGCTCTATCAGCCGTGTGTACTAGAAAATTGAGGTCTAGTGTATGCAAAATTTGAGGCCCCGGCATGGTGCCTTGAGTTGATGAATCCCTCATGACAAAGAGGAAGTATAATCTAGGCCATCTTGTGCCTCAGAGCTGGGTGTTTGGGGAAGATTGCACGGTAACAAAGGAGGATTCTTCAAGATGCTGAAGGTGAAAAGAATTTATATTATGATCAATATTATTATATTTGCTATAATCACATTAATTTATTCTTAGGGTCGAAGTGCCGCACCACTTAGTTATGGAGAGCATAGACACAGGTTCCACAAATATATTGATGGATAGGCTGCCTA
Source organism: Caligus rogercresseyi (assembly GCA_013387185.1). Classification (NCBI taxonomy): domain Eukaryota; kingdom Metazoa; phylum Arthropoda; class Copepoda; order Siphonostomatoida; family Caligidae; genus Caligus; species Caligus rogercresseyi. The sequence continues at coordinate 6,979,779 of CP045895.1, read as the reverse complement.
TCATGGAGTCCGTTAAGTGCCTGCCATCCTCATTACCTCCACGACGTCGGGACCATTCACGAAACTTCGTGATCCTAGGACGAGCGTTCATACTAATAATGTGCTTTTGACTTTAGTCCTTACCGAAAGAATTTATTTGGCGAGGGAGATGTGGAAGAGCGTGGAAGATGTCTTTAACAATATTTGTAAATACATTTCGAAATTTTACTCTAATAAATAAATTTAATAAATATATATTATAAAGAAAGATCACTTAATGCATATATGTTTGATTTGATATTTTCAACTAAATATAGTTATGATTAATGTGAGGGCAATCGAGAAGACTGGGTCGTATATCAACGGAGTTGTCTATGGCCTATTGAGTAGTGTTAAGGGTTTTTCATCTTCAAATTTATATTATATTTAGTACAACCTATTTACTTTAACTAGTGTTGAGTTTCGGTCCGAAAGTACTAGACCGGTCTAAAGTAAAAAAAATACAAATTAAGATCGGGTCTATTGACCGGTCTCACATTTGGACCGATATGTATCAGTCTGATTTTGTACTTCGGTCTGTATCGGTCCATTTCTTTTTTTTTTTACATAGATCTATCTAAGCCGGTAAGTAAAGGCTATTAAAATTAAGAACACCACTTACTATTTCAAGAAGTTTTGATGAATATTAGAAAAATATTATGGTACACATTACACTGGTAAACAGCCAAATTTAGGTCGGACTAATTTTCACTAATTCTTATAGAGTTTTATCCAGATTTCCGAATATGGTATTCATTTTTCAAAGTTAGTGATAAATTCAGAGCTAAATGGATTTCCAATTTTTCAGCACTTTTTCGATTCAGAGCCATATTGACATACAAGGACTGAAGTATAGAAAAAATAAAAAACAATGATTGATAGAACTTAGATCAAATAATTTCATTTTTACTTTGTCTTCTGCACATTTAGAATTTAAAATATATGTCATTTAGTACGAAAAATGAAGGGTTTACTTAGAGACTCACTGTTCCTCACTAAAAGGGTCTTACATGATTAAAATTATATAAATATGAAGATAAATATCAAGTTTTAATTTGATATGCTTGGTGTTCCATAAAATGCCTTTTTTTAATCAAAATTAGCAAATGAAATTTTTTTAATCCTCTCCATTTTGCCCTTTTTTAGAGAAATTCATAAGCCACCAGTGAGATAGGAGTGATATTTGACTCCAAGCTTAGGTTTCATTCTCATATAAGACAAAAGTGGCGAAATCAAAAAACTCCTTCATGCAATCAAGAGAGTAATTGGCCAAAGATGGGGCCTAAGTCCACGACAGGCCTTATGGGTATATCTAAGTATGGTGAGACCGACTATCATATACGGATCTGTGGTTTGGGCACATAATCTCACGTTTGGCCAAAAAACTCTCCTTGATAAAGTCCAAAGATTGGGCCTCCTTGGAATCTGCCACCCATGCGTTCAACACCGACTCGAGGATTGGAAGTGTCTTTGGAATATTACCACTCTTCCTTGAAGTAAAGCGTGTTGCTATCATGACAAGACTCCGGATTATAGATGTAATGGAAGAACAGACACAATGGGTTCACTCGAAAACAAAGAGCGTTCCATCTGGCTTTGCTCAGAATGCTGTCATTTCCGAGCTATTCCCCGCCATTAATAAGGATGTAATAGTCAGGAAGAAAATGTGGACGGCCGATTTTCAGGAGAAACAGCTGGATCATCAAGTGAATGTATTTACTGATGGATCTAAAATAAGCATACGGTGTTAATAAAGCGTTAAAGTAAAGTAGCACATGCATAACATAAAATTCTTCCTTTTTCCCCCCAAAAAAATTGGACTTAATATTAGTTCTTCTTAAGTCTGTAAGGGGCGCTTTATGCTAGAGCTCTTTGAAAATAATAACAAGTCCTTTATTATTATTTATATTTGGAGACGTTTGGGTACGGTTACTTCGATCTCCTACCTGAGCTAGAAACAAAGAGAAACCACACTTCAACACGGCCATCGTGCTAACATTCTCCACAAAACCTCTCTATTAATTACTTATTATAGAAGAAGAAGAAAAAAAGTATTCTTTATCCGAGTGTTGAACATATTCATGAGCCGAGTCATTGCTAGGAGCGACCGCATTGATGAAGGAGCTCCCAAACGTCTCGCCTCCTCCTCCGATCATGGAGGAGGAGGATGAGACGAGACGGGGCAAATATAATGACTGGAATCATGCACCCGTCCACTCCCATTCGATAAATTTGATTCCAAGGAATGATGAATCAATGTAAACAATAACAATACTAAGAACAAGGCAGGAGCACTCTGGATAAAGAATACTTTTTTTCCTTCTTCTTCTATAATAAGTAAATTAATAGAGAGGTTTGTGAGGAATGTTTAGCACGATGGCCGTGTTGAAGTGTGGTTTCTCTTTGTTTCTAGCTCAGGTAGGAGATCGAAGTAACCGTACCCAGACGTTTTTTATCTTGTAGTTATTTGATATATTTCAAATCATCAAATTTAATATCTTTAAACCGGTTTTAAATAGGATTGTGACGTAATTTCATGGACAACGACATGTAACGTTAAAGGAAATTACAAAATTTGGCCAAATTTTTTGTTTACTTTTTCCTTGCATGCGCTACTTTACTTTAACGCTTTAGATGTTAAAGGCTGCGATAAGGCGTGCGCCATAATAAAATGAACGATTATATTACAGTAAATCATCCATTTATATATCTATCAATCTATAAATATATATATTGGTTGTAGGAATATTTATATATAAAACTTATGCACAAAGAAAATCTGATAAAGCATTTTTTTGTTGGGAATTATTGATAGTAAGAATTTTTCCTTACGACCCTTTTGTATAAAATGCATTTTTAAAGGAACTACTGACTTTTGGGCCCAGCTTATCAGTCAAAATAGCTTAATTGAGCATTAATGATCACATTTGGTTATTTTTATTTTTATAAACTGAGCCCATTTTGAGTACTTTTTCGTTCATATATAAGGAGTATATTCGTATATAATGGACCCATAAGGGTACCTATGAAAATAATCTACGGGAAGGTAAGGTAGGCTTTGTGAAGAATAAAAATAACAATAACATAATAAAATAGTAATAAGCGGAGCTTTGTTATGTTAATGCGGAAGAGGTATGGGTCACGAAACCTACCTTACCCAAGCGACCTACGTATAAGAGGAAGAATGATTTACCCATTGGTGATATGCCGTTAACATCCTTGTTAACAAATCCGCACTTTAAAATACAGTAATATTCGATAAAAATCTTGTAAATACAAAAAAAATGTCTAATTAATTATTAAAAAACACAAAAAATATATTTCCAAACTTTTATTCTTAGGATGAAGATGAGATGCATTTTTAAAGTGATACAAAAGGTAAAGCAAGGAAGTATTTATATACTTAAAAAGGGCTTAAAAGAGTTAATCGGTTAATTATAGTGTTATTAAAATGTGATTGATTAATGTAAAGTGGTTTTAAATGTTATGCTCACACAACCTTGTAAACATTGTCATCTTATTAATATTTAGAGGTAAAATTGTAGGAGCTCACTTTCTTCGTCCCATCACTAGTGTACTTTTCCTCCAATCAGAGCCAAGAAAAATATCAACAAATCCGAACATTTTATTATTGTAGGGAATAATTTTCTCATCACCTCGGCATTTCTTTGGTTTTCTGGCATCATGGATGGCATGTTGGTTTGTGGATTTTGTGCCCAGATCACGGAGACTTCCGTGGATCTAGGCGAAGACGTTCGAAGCTTCCTCTGCGACTTTCTCTCCCAGGATTTTCTCCCAGACAAGGCCTGCTCAGACTGTTTTTCAAGTGCCCTAGACACAAAGCGCTTCAAGGAGACTCGTCTTAAGGCCATGAGAAAGACTCAAAAGATCGCCCCTTCCCTTCTCCTTGGAAGATCCCTCTCCTCCTTCGATTCATTTTCTCCCTCTCCCAAGCCACAAAGGCCACAAAGCACCCGGAAGGCCTCCTCTGGAGTCAATGGAAGGAATTCATCCTCCTTTGAGCTCTCATCCCCGCCACCCTCCGAGCCAAAACTACAACTCAATAGCTCCTCCTCCAAGAATCATACGGACGATAGCGTCACCTGTCCCAAATGCTCGTCATACATTCAGCATCGGGTCAATCTCAAGAGACATATCGAGTCCAAGACATGCAAGCAGAGAAGACTTCAAGAAGTCTGGAGCTAAAAAATAACAGTAGCATGCACTCTAATCTCAGGCCACCCTTCAAAGACAGAAAAGCCTTTTTAAATCATGCATGACTTCTTTTTTGCAGCTTATAAATTCAAAGTTGTACTCTAATTACTTAATATGTAATAACAGCGATAATATATTCCAAAATAATAATATTTATCTTGCTATCAATTTGTTCAAAAATAATTTATGTGAATGAAATTAAAAAGCAACTTACTAATAAGTTTTTCAAATACCCAAATATATATATTTAAAAACTTTTTCCTTGGATTTATTGAGAAGCTGTGTTACTTTGTTCAGAAGTAACCTTCAAACAAGGTTCTACTAATCATAAGCAGATTTTATCACTTAAACATTTGAAATCTAAATACGATTTTTGTAATATATAACAACTTCGTTCAATAAAAAAAAAACTTCTTTCATCTATGATTTGTACCGTATTTTTTTAGAGATTCCTTAAGGTTTCTTTTAATTTTATCAACCATTTAAGTCGTTGTAGTATTTATTAGTGCTCACACATACGTTTTCTCTCAGAAATAGGGGCCTAGGTCACATTAATATACTCACATCTTCTAGGGTGAACCAAATATTTTGTCATTTAAAATATAATAAACAAAATATATAACCAAACTTTGTTTCAATATTACTTAAATAAATAAATCAACTTTCATGCTAATGTTTTTTATAGATAATTATAAATGGACTTCGTGGGTATCTTTTTTAATGCCTTATTTTTTGAAATGTTTTGTTTTCATCTATCAAGTTATATGTTCAAACTTATTACTTCCCTCATTTGAGGTTTTGTGTATTTGTATCATAATCAATTATTTATTTACTTCGGTGAAAGAATGAAGCAACGAGGAAATAAATATTAAAGGATGCATTAAGGGAAAAGATGTTTCTATGGTAGTTCTCGCAAACAAACAAATTTTCATTGGATGGTAACTAAACTTTAATTATCACTTTACATAAAATTGTCAGAGTGACGATTCGTGTGTCTTTATGAATGATAAAACGACCTTTTATTCCATTTGTTAGTGTCAGGAGTTGCTTTTTTTTTTTTTTTTTTTGCCTATTGTTTCGATAGAATTGCATCCGATAGGATATAAATAAGCATTATAGCATTAAAATTAGTCTATCGAACCTAGGATCTTATCAATGAGGTAGACCAAAATTGACCATCCCCTCTCGGGATATTCGATCCTGCGCCCCCAACATTGAGAGTTGAACACGCCTTAACACGCACGGCTAATTGCTTTATTTAATTAATATTATTAATAGGTATATATTTAGCAAACTTGTTGATTTGTCTTTGCGAACGACAACGACAAAAATTCTGTCATTCGTTATAAAGCATACAGTAACTTGCAGGTTTAAATTTACTTACGATATCTTCATGAATGTCCCTGGCGCCCACAAAAAGTACTTTCCATAGACTAGTGTGTTGTACTTTTTAAAGTCATTTTTGATGGGAAATAATTCCTTTCTCCAAAAATGTCTTCACTTTTTTCAGAATGACAAACGAACAACGAATGATTCAATCTTAAAAGGAACGACGAACGATAACTTTGGTGAACGTCAACAAGTCTGATATTTAGGTATGTAATTTATTCTTCTCGAAGACAAGAGGAATCGCCCTTGCAAAAATTATCCTAGGAGAAAAAGGTCAAAGAATACAAATTGAATAATGATATGAAAAATATTTTATCTAAAGGATTTGTTAATAAAATGGATCGAAGTCTATGAGGAAATACACTTCCCTGTTCTATGGGATGGATTGTTTTTTAACCTCACTAGAGATCGACCAATTGGGGATTTTAAAGCTATATAATACCGATGGCTTTTTTGTTCTTTAAGAAAAAGATGACTACTGATTAATCAGCCGATAGTTTTTCCTAAATGTAAATCTATATTTAGAGTTAATCATTGGGGAAAAAGTTTGTAAAACGAAAGTAATGGAAAATACATAACTTATACGTTAATTTAACCGAATTGTTGTCATTTACTGCACCGTTAAATGTAACCAAAGCTCTATGCAACAACTGTTTTCCAAGTATCAGCGTCTTCAATGACAACCATGGCTCATACTAAAGAAAATAAACTTATATTTGCCTATTAGAAAGTATACTTTTTTAAATAATTAAACATATATTTGAGAGTTTTGAAATGTTATAAACTGTTTTTTCAAAGTAATTTAAAAAGATCTAGATACTTATATATTGGACACTATTGGTGCCACAATTTGCCGTAGTTTGTAATATTTTCTATCGGCCCTGCTCGACTTCTCATCCACACTCCTTTCCTTTCAACAAATATCTTTAAAGAAAAATCCTTGGTTCAAGGATATCAATTAAAGTATTAATATACCCTTTTTGATTTAAACAAATAAGCTGTAAAAGAATGTTAGCATTTATAGGTATTATTTTTTTGTAACATTATTCAATTAAGTTTATATATGTATATATATATCCGATAAGAATACATTATTTTTAGTCGTATATAAAAATAAGCGTGTTTATATCTTGAGAATGAATTGCATACGATTTCTTAAGTAAATAAATCTTGTAAGGGTAATTTTTATCACCATCTTGATTTCTCTCACCGAAAATGTGATTTATAGATTAACTTAGAAAGTTTATTATCATGAGCTTTTTAAAAAACTCTTTGTAAAGCTATATTCTTAGCTAACTACTCGATATTAAATTGGTAGATTATTTACAAAAATGTACCGATATATCGTCGATTGTTTTTTTTTTAATACCGAATTTTCAGCTATGAGAATATGTATATATACTTACTTACATTATTATCAGTATTTTTGTGATGTTTTTTTTTTTTTTTTTTCATACAGTAATTATATCCTTGACCAATCCTTTGACTAAACAATAGGGATCAATAAAGAAACTCTTAACCAACAAGGCTTTATATTTATTCAAGAGACTTTCCATAAAATATATCTTATGTATATAAATAACTATTATGTTCATACTTGATTTGCCATATAAAATAACAATATTGTAATAAAAAAATATTTTATGGACTCAATAAATACTTCTTTATTAGTTTCTATTGTTAATAACACGTCATTTTGATGCATTTGAACGGATATTATAGGATTTAATACAGTTGTACTTCGGTACAAAAAAAACCTTATTTAGTCGATAATATATATTTTGTTCATATAATCTTTGTCATTTTATATTGAAAATCATAAAGAAAGTAAAAAGTTAGAAACAATGGTTGAAAGGTTTGGTTGATTTACGTTTGACCATTAATCTCTATTTATTCAAGACTAATCGTTCACATATGTGGTATCAATAACTTAGGTTATTTTTTTGTATCAAAATACAACTTTATAAGTAGAATGATATAATATTCACAACAATGCATTAAAACGGCGTGACATTAACAATATAATCTATTAAAGAAGTAAAATTTTAGGAAGAGGACTCGTTTAAATCTCATTTTATAAATAAAATACAGAGTTTTAGAGGTAATTAAATTAATTTCTTCCGTTAATGGTAATAACTTTGGTTATTAATATAAAAATTTAGTATATATATATATATATTCTATTGTATTACTTTTTATTTCATCGATTCATTCCATTATTTTTTACAAAGATATATTTTGTGGAAGGAATAAACATTTGGTAGTACAAATTTTCCCCTAGCCGTAATTTTATTTGTTCAAATCATTCATTTATTCACCCATATTCATAACCTATTAATAAATAATTATTAATGATATCTGTAACATTAACGCGTCATTCATATTAATAAACCCTCGAATAGTCTAAAATATTTATTAAATCTCTTTAGGATAATTACTCATTATCCGATATAAAAATAAAGTAATGAAATTTATGGTTTTCAAAGGTGAAGATTAAGTACTGTTAGGCCTAGGTGGGGGCCTATAAATATATCTCATAGATTGTAGGGCTTCAACAAAACGAGGGAATGTTTTTTAAAGAAAATAATAGATCCAAAAGCCTCTAACAGCAAGATTCCTCCCAAATAAAATATAATCTATGACCACAGTTTCACACAATCAACCACAAGATTGGCAAGAATATCCAAATTACCTTGCAGAATTGATAGTGCTCCGAATATTCTCTGTCTATAATCATACGCCAACTCCCTCTATTATTGCCATATAATTACATTTTAGTATATAGAATACATTATTCATATTTAGTCATCAAGATAAGAGTTTTTCCATACATAACATATTGCTTGCCTTGATTGCGGACGTAGAAAAAAAGTGTTTCATTGTTTCAAGCACCTCTCAGCAACGCTCAGATAGAGGTTTGTTATATCCTTCACTATCACAATGTGAGTCATGACGACTCCCTTGTCATGAATTATGCAAGTACTTTATACATTTGATAAGGTGGTCAATTGATTTAACACCGAAATATTAGACATAAATGAAGGAAGGAGTGAGATACATGTGTACATTAGAGATGTTCTTATTTATCAAATGTTTGAAATGTTAGCCACTAATTTCATTTTCTGTTGCTTTGTGATATAAAAGGCCGAGATGCAATATTTGAACACTTTTCGCATTTTTTTAAAATTTGTTGCTGATACCAAATTTTATTTAAAGCATCAATTTACTACAAGACATATTTGAGATGTTTTGCAATAAAACAAAATTAAACCCTAGTTAATTTTATAAACAAAGAAAAAATATTTTTATTTAGTTTTTTCATACTCGTTTTTTACTAGTCAAAACAATGCATCAAAGGCCATTTTTGAATTACCCATTAAAAATTATATTATACTTATTAACAATATTTTTCTATCAAGCAAACAAGTCATCTTCTGCAGGCGAAGAAGTGAATTGATACAAAAAGTTATAAAAATATGCAAAATATTATACCCTCACTTTTATTCTTTTTACCTCCGCCGAAGGAGGTATTGTTTTCACTGGCGTTGTTGGTTTGTGGGTTGTCAGCAGGATAACTCAAAAGTACTGAACGGATTTGAATGAAATTTTGTGGAGTTGTTGGAAGTGCGAAAAGGAAGAAGTGATTAATTTTGGCATCTCTGAGTGCAGAATTAAGGCGCCCAAATGAGCTAAATACTACTAAATTTGCCAAGTTAGCCTACTCTGCCAATAATGTCGTTTTGCTGTGAAATTGGTTGCCGGAGCGTCTTCCTCTTGGAATTTCCGTCTAGGGGAACCCTCCCCCGTCTCTCTACGCCTCCCCAGTCGTGAAAATCCGCCTCGGAAGCTCATGACGGCGGAGGTTTGCACTCTCTGAGTGTATATATGCCTCTAGTTATTAGTAAAACTAGATTTTATCCTGTTTAATACAAAAAATCTCAATATTTCTTGTAGTAAATTGGATTTTCTTTAATTTGTACAGGAATGCAAAGCCTGTATTGTCAACCGTTTTAAGAAATTAGAAGAAATCTATATTGTTATTAAATTATCTAAACTTTTAGCTCTTTGAACAAGTGGAATGTATTGACCAAGTTAGTTCAAATTTTGGATGTCTTCTTTTTCGTTACAAAGAAAAAAATAAGTTTGCTTATATATATATATACGGGCAATATGAAAAATTGTGCATTTTGTAAAATGCCCGGCAATTTAAATAATGACTGTTAAAGCGGACATTTTGCAAAATGCCCGCTAGATCGGGTAATATAGAAATAGTATTTATAATAATATTGGTTTTTTTATCCCAATGGGAGACATACATTTATTCAATCACACAATAAATTCATAATAATCAACAAAAAATAACTACATATTATACTATGACTAGAAGGAGAAAGACAAGTAATTTTTGAAGTATGGTTTTAAAAAACTTATGATTTATAAAAATTATAGTGATAATCATCTTTAAAATGTTTTTAGAGATATGATTTAAGGCCACCTCCGAATATTGTTATAATGAAACATTCACATGTATTTTAGATATAAATTGTATGGAAAAAATATTAAAATTATAGCTTAAGTTGTTATTCTATTTAGGTTTTTGTGAAGTATAATTTGTCTTTTACATATGAAAGGAGCGATCGCATTAAAATACTTGGTTAAAGAGGGGTTAAACAAAATACGCATTTTATCTCATAACAGGAAACAAAGGAAATTAGAAAATTCCCAATAAATGCACTTTGTCGAAGATAGTTTTAAAAAATACGCATTTTATCTTATAACAAGGAACAAATGAATTTAAAATACATAATAAAAGCGCTTTGTCTACTAAGTACATACAGAATACCTTTATTATTACCTCCGCCGAAGGAGTTTGTTGGTTTGTTTGTCAGCAGGATAACTCAAAAAGTACTGAACGGATTCGAATGAAACTTTGTGGAGTTGTTGGAAATGCCAAAAGGAACAAGTAATTAAATTTTGGCATCTCTAAGTGCTTTTTTAATATGCAAAATGAGCAAAATACTAAATGAAATGGGGTCTCTATTCAGGGAGTAGGAAAGAACAAACGCTAAAAAAATATTCATTGACGTATTATTGTTCATATATCAGCTCAGGACTTTGTTAACCCAGTGACGTAGCTTAAACTTCTTCCTCTTCCCGTCTCTGAGTGCTTTTTTAATATGCAAAATGAGCTAACAGAGAGGAAACAATGATTAGAGATAGAAAATCGGGCGTGCGAAAGGGAGAATGTTTGAATGGGAATGTTGTGGGGATCGGCGGAGGTACACACTCTCTGAGTGTATACATGCCTCTAGTTTTCACTGGCGTTTGTTGGTTTTGTGGTTTGTTTGTCAGCAGGATAACTCAAAAGTACTGAACGGATTCGAATGAAACTTTGTGGAGTTGTTGGAAATGCCAAAAGGAACAAGTGATTAAATTTTAGCATCTCTAAGTACTTTTTTAATATGCAAAATGAGCAAAATACTAAATGAAATGAGGTCTCTATTCAGGGAGTAGGAAAGAACAACGCTAAAAAATATTCATTGACGTATTATTGTTCATATATCAGCTCAGGACTATGTTAACCAAGTGACGTAGCTTAAACTTCTCCCTCTTCCCGTCTCTGAGTGCTTTTTTAATATGCAAAATGAGCTAACAGAGAGGAAACAATGATTAGAGATAGAAAATCGGGCGTGTGAAAGGGAGAATGTTTGAATGGGAATGTTGTGGGGATCGGCGGAGGTACACACTCTCTGAGTGTATATATGCCTCTAGTTTATGTTAATTTTAATTTAATCAATTAAAATTCTGTTTTTTGTTGTATTAAAGCCATATATTCACATAACATAAAACTTAATTTTAGAAAAAAACGAATATAAAATTAGAGATTACATCGTTTTTTTTCCAAAATTTTGTTAGGATTAATTTGTGTGCAGTTACAACTAGAGGACTCAGAGAGTGCAAACCTCCGCCGATCTCCACCAAATGAAAAAGCCAGGGCAGATGTCAAAACATATCATTGTTTAAACTCTAGAGGTACATGGAAAGAAAAGAAACTGACGTCATCAAAGACGAGAGCACAGCACAGCGACATCTATTGGCAGAGTAGGCTAACTTGAAATATATTAGTATTTAGCTCATTTTGTATTTTAAAGAAGCACTCAGAGATGCCAAAATTTAATCACTTGTTCCTTTTAGCATTTCCAACAACTCCACAAAGTTTCATCCGAATCCGTTCCGCAATTTTTTAGTTATCCTGCTGACAAACAACCAACCAACAAACGCCAGTGAAAACATACCTCCTTCGGCGAGGTAATAAAATACTTTGTTTAGGGGAGCATAACGAATATTATTTATTTATAACAATAGAACAAAAGCGATATAGAAAAACGCAATCAATTTACTTAGGCAACTAAGTTTTTTATGATATTTGTAAATATATTTTTAGTATTTATAATCAACTGTGCCTACGATAATGCTATCATTAACCTAGGTATCTGAAAAAAAAGACTATTTTTTATTATTAAATCATATAAAACTTAGGATTCAAGTCGAGCATGGGTTATAGAGCCATGAATGAAATATTTTGAAAAGTATATTTCATTGTGAGCCATATAATATATAATACTATGCATATTTCCCCCTCCCCCACACTCCAACAAAGAACGAAATTATACAAAATAATATGAAACTAATAAAAGCCAAATGTTTATAATCATCATTTTTTTATAGTATATCACTTTTTATTTTTCATTTTATTTTATATTTTTAATATAAAACAACTTGTAAAAATCGATTGAAAAAAATCTAAAATTAGTTTTAAAATCTAATGCTTGCATGTTTGTTTAGAATGTCCATAATAATTTAATTTTTTTCTTATCCTTTTTTGTTGGATTATCGAATAAGATAAAATTTTACCCAAGTACTTTTTCAAGTAAACTAACCAAATAAGAGCCAAAATCTAATTAATTAGAACCGAAGTTAGTTGTATTTTTCTTTAATATTCTATTTTTCTAGGTAACATGTTAAACTATTTTTTAATATTTCAAACAAGTTTTTATATACTAATTATATACTAAAGACATCAAAACAATAACATAAAAATACATCTAAATGTTTTTATTTGCTTCTACATGTTGTACTATCATGGCATTTGCTATTACAGAGCATCCCTTTTTCTTACAATTACAACTTTTGGTATTACAACTGTTCGATTTCTTACAATTGCACATTTGAAAGCCTTGCCCATTTCCTTCAGCAAGAACTGATGCCGTTTGACGTAATGACACCTCACAGGAATGCCTGCTTACAAGGATTAAATTGGTTTCTTTCATAGAGCTGCTTTAAAACTCCGTTTTTGTCCCTAATTTATAGAGCCCAGATTCAGTTATCTCTAGGACAAAAGCCAATACGTTCTTAGGGTCTGTCTTTCCACGGTCTATCCCCGGTACTGGAACTTTGACTCAATGGCCGACAACTGTCGCTTGAAAACGTCGGGAAGAGAAGTCCATCATTTGGCTACTTGATTTTGCTGTATAATTGTAGCTCCACTTCTCTCGTTTTGGCAATTTTTTCTTCGTTTTGACAATGTGAGCATTGAATTATATCATTGCCTAGGGCAGGGGTCGGCAATCCAAAATGTTTGAAAGAGCCATAATGGACCAAGAGAAACAAAAATTGTGGATGGAGCCGCAAAATAATAATTTCGTATAAATATTCATACGGTGCACATTCTGGTCCTATATATTTTTATTCCCCGATCTTTTTTTCATTTTCTAACATACATGGAAAAGCTCCAGGGAGCCACTAAAAAGCTGCTCTAAAGAGCAGTATGCGGCTCTAGAGCCGCGAGTTGCCGACCCCTGGCCTAGGGCAATGCTACAAGGTTGTTTAGCATGGCAGTCAAGTTGACAGAACGAACAAATTTAAGCGCGGTACAATTTCTTGGCAAGATACACAAAAATTTCGATCTTGCGTACTCTCCTCATAATTATGTTCAGACTCTTTTGGATCCTTCTCCCGGTAAATATTTAAGAGCTGATATCACTCTCCAAATACATTCCTTCAAGTTCAACAGTCGCGGAGCGTCCATACATGGCTTGATAAGGAGAGCGTCCAATGCCGGAGTTGAATCGACAATTTTTCGCAAATTGAACCAACCGTAGACCGTCCGATCACTTTGTAGTTTTGTTGTCACGTTGCCACATCATAAGGATATCTTAGACATCTCGGTTTGCTTTCTCCACCGAGCCCTGTGACTGCAAGGTTTGCCATGTACAAGTTTGCATTCTGGCCACATAAAAAGAAGCTCCAAAATTATTTTATTGCCAAACTCCCTGCCATTATCGTTTTGGAGTATCTTTGGTGCACCTTTATCACTGAAGATATCCAAGAGATGGTGAGCTACCTCCTCAGCCGTTTTCAACTTTAAGGGCGCAAACACACAAATTTAGTGATCCTGATAGACCCTTATAAAGCGGTATTCTCTGTCAGCCTGACTTTGCATGTCGATCAAATCGACCTGACAGTGTGAATTATATTGAATCTTCACTTTTTTGTTTCAGTTGACAGCTCTCACAAAGTTCCAGAAAAAACATTATGCTGTCCCGTGTCACGTTAGAATATGACTTTTGAAGCTCCTTAGTCAATCGATTTCGTCCTGTCCCAATTTCAGGTGAGCCTCGTTGATGACGTCAAATAAATCTTCTTTGGCAACAATCATCGTTTTGCCTCGTTTGGCGCATGACGCATATAATGGATTATGTATGCGTCAGAGACAAAGTAAAATTTTGAGGGGATACCTTGACGCAAATCTAAGAAGCACATTATTATTTATTTTTTTCATAATCGATTTCTTATAGGTCAATACAGGCTCTGAATCATATGATGTAAACTCAGATTGTACTGAATTCTGAATTGATAGAATGCAACCAAGGTCATTTTTGGATTTATCATCTAAAGTTTTACTAAACTTAAAAGTACTATTTTACTCTGAAACGAACAAGTCATCTTCTACAGGCGAGTGAAGTTAATTGATACAAAAAAGCTATGAAATATGTTAACAATACACACTCCATTTTTTTCTTTCTTTTTACTGAAAACTTTGTTTTATTAAAAAACATCAAACATACGTCTGGTAGTAAATTAGATTTCCTTTAATTAATAATTATTATTGAAGTCTGTAACGTCCACCATTTTGAAGAAATTTGCGGAAAACTATATTTTTACTAAATTTTTAAAACTTGACCTCGTTGCGCGACCTCGTAATGTTGACCGATTTTGTTCAAACTTTGTATGTCGTCTTCTTTTATCACAAGAAACAGAAAATCCACAATGTTGCTAACATTTCAAACGTTTGAAAATAAGAACAACCCTAATATATATATATATATATATATATATATATATATATATATATATATATATATAATATATATATATATATATATATATATATATATATATATATATATATATATATATAGATAGATAGATAGATAGATAGATAGAGATAGATAGATAGATAGAGAGATAGATATATAGATAGATAGAAGATAGAGAGAGCTTATTGGATTTTTCAGAGAAATACGTCATTGTGCTCAATATAAACAAATATTTATATCTCTATTGTCAACTTACGATGACGGTGTACAAATAACTTTGTTGAGATAGGCACATGCGACAGCTGAACGACGATGTTTCTCTGATATTGAAGGGAATAAGCTCTCTATATCTTTATATCTCTATGGTTATTTCATGTATTTTTTATTTAATAAGTAGGTGTATGACATCAATGGGCAGTTGTCAATGATTCATAAGGGGGCTTTAGAGACAAAATATCATTAGGGTCACTGACTAACTTCATTCAGCCCTGAACATCTCCACCATTCGTGACGGTAGATCAAATTAGAACTAACCAATATATAAGTGAGGGAAAGGGAAAAATAACAAATAAAGTAAGGCGTGACCTGGGGGTCTGTTTTGTCCACACATATCAACTAAATAATAATACATTTCTTTTTTAGTACCAAGTACAACTTTATTTCAAAGAAAAATTTAATTACATAAATAATAATAATTGGTGTATACATTTATAAACATATCACACTTGTAAAATATTTTTTTTGGGGGGGTCAATCTCAGCAGATCAAAAGCGATAAACGACATTTGTCATGGTCCATGTTGAAAAGATTATATATATATATATATTCTTCAATTGTGGAGCCTAAAATATTTATCTGAACTATTAGTAAGTCCAATCGGACATTATGCACGCGTGATTTCATAAATTATTTAGGAACCTCTGCTTCATGTCACTACCATTTCAACATTACCCATTCAATCAAAGTGATAATCATGCGATCAAAGATCCACCAGTTCAATCGAAGGAATACATTGAGAAGAAAAGAGTCCAATTCATTGTAAGCATTCACTTCCAGGAGGTATGTAATCTAAAGGAACTGATTAAAATCCTCGAAACAAGTAATTATGGAATCAAGACGTAAGGTACCTAGGAAAAGGAAGTTTTGCTCAACTGTGTTGCAATGTATAGTATAAGAAGTGCAAACCTATCATCTAATTTAACACCAAAAGTCTTTTGACAGTTTTTAAGTGAGGGCATTGATGTACCATCTCCAATCAGTAAAAAACATACAAGGATATTTAGAAGAGAGCTAATCAAGTGAAGTAATACCAGTCAAAGATGACTTTTAGTAATATAAGGCCTAAGGTCGAAGAAACTGGTGATTGAAGAGACGACACGCAACTTTAGGGAGAAAAAATGGACCTATAGAACTATATACAAATAGTAGATTCATGACATTACACTCGCTGGAATTTTCGTGTCTTCCTGGCTCTACTTTATTAATTATGATGCCTGAAACTCATATGAATGAGCCGATTTCTTACACATGGACCAAACTACCATTCCGTGCTGAAGATTTTGATGAACTTTCAGCTATACTAGATGGATAATATAAAGACATTAAATACTTTAAAAATCATTGGAAAAAGATGGATGTCGAAATGATTTTGCCGAAAGCAATCAATACTGCATGCATACAATCAAAGGTATGCAGATTGTTTGATTCATGCAGAAATTATTAAAGTATTCTTTTCTAATGACGTCTATGTCACAATGAGACTTCTTTATGTGTTTTTTGACCATTTGTATTTTTCTCCAAAGGTCAAGAAAATTATTCTTAAATGAAAAACCGCCGATTATTTAACAAGTTCAAAATATAGGCTCAATTTATTGTAAATCAACAGATTTATTGAAATCTGATGTGCCTTGTTACCTTAAGAACATAAGATGAATATAATATCCAGACTCGTCGCCGTAGTGGGTAATGGAGGAGGAGGAGTAGTGAGATGCGAACACAACTCATGTACGTGGAAGACTACTTATTTATTTCATAGCAGTATTATAATATATCAATAACGAAGTAAATATAATTCCATCATGTAGAGGACTGGGCGCTACATGACGTCATGATAGCAGTACATAACAAGATCAATTACTCTCTATAAAACTATTTTTCCTCTGATCAATGCCAAGAATAACAAAAACCACAACTCAACACCTAGTAATTAAAATGGAGCTACCTGGAGACCAGAAAGCAAATGGTAGTGATGTATGTGTTGGCTTAACTAATTGGAATATTTGAGCTCCACAGCCTTTTAAATTTTCTAATATTCAATTAACTCCTTTTTGCTACGCTTTTAAATTGTATGCGTCTATTTATCGTCACGTCACACTTAATGTAAACTTGGATTTTTACACTTCTTTGAGGCCGATATACTTGCCAAAAACAAACTTCTCTTTTGTTATTTTTGGGAACGTTCCTCGAACGTTAGGAGAGCTGCCAAATGCGGACGTTCCCTTTTGTTAGTTTAGGTAATTTCCCCCGAACGTTAGAAGGGTTACCAAAAGCGAACGTTCCCTTTCGTTAGTTGTGGGAACGTTCTCCGAACGCTAGTTTTGTTAGTTTTTTTGTGTAATCATGAGAGAAAGTTATTAAAATGTTTGTTTTTGGTTTAATTCGCTCGCAACTTTTAGAGAACCAAAAACTTGCATTAGAATAACGTTATGTGTTGCGTGGGAATGCTTATTTTATTATAGTACCATATATAATTGAACATTCAATGAAGGACTCCTCCTGTGATTATTTGATAATATATATCTTGATGACTATAAAAATATCTTCAATTCTCTTCAAAAGGGCCTAATAGCTCCTCTTTCAAACGCCAGATGACTGTATTTATCTTTGATCCTCTAAAGAAGGAAATAAATGGCTCCTGATTCACATGTTGAATAACAGTATTGTGTATAATTATCTTAAATTTTCGTTCAAACAGAAGGTTAGCTTCAATTATGGACAGCAGAAATTATCTTATTCGTAAAATTTGAATATGTCAAATATGACTCCCTGATAGAGAATATTTATACGATTGTCATGTGCACAAACAAACAAAGAAGAGTACCCGTAGATTACTTGCTCCATGCTTTGTACACAGTGTTTTTTTTAATAACAACCCAAAAACGCGCGAGTTTTTATCTTAGGGAACGGCAAGAATAATGGGAAAAAGGCGCGGTAGCAGATCCGTTCCTATGTCCTGTTGGGATTATTGAGAGAATTTTAGATTTATCTTTGTATGTCTATGACACCTCATCATTTTTTTTTCTACAGAAAACAACAACTCATCCTAACATAATTCTATTTTATCATTAATTGCTTTTAGTGTCAGACAGGGTTGAGTGAAGAGGAACTTTCTATAGGATATTTCGTCAATTCCTCGTATTGGTAAAATAAGCAAGTCATACATAGCCCGTGGCAATATTAAAGCAATTCAGTTGCTTCATAGTCATATGCGGTCTGCCCTTAAAAATCATTCGAAAGTGAGTGATTAAAAACACTACATGGGGCAAATTTTAAGTTCATGGACAAAGGGATCAATGGAACTAATTGTTTAATGCCCAAATTTGTATAACCCGTGAACACTAGAAGTGCTCATGTATTCCCTGATGTAACGTGACCGAACCAAAGAGTATATAAAGCAAGAATGAGTTGAAGGCATTGTCGTTGATGCTTTTATGCCGAGCAAAGCGAAAAATAAGATTTTTGTTGTATTGCTATTAATAAGGATTATTTCCATTGTTTATTGTTAGGGATATAGAAAAGGTTCACTTTTTGTAACGTGATTGGCTGAAAGAAAAGACGCAGGAAGCATAAAAAACAGTAGGTATTATGCAGAGCTGCAACTACCGAACGTAAATCGGTATTCGATACTACCGACGGTAGATTTCAAATACCGAACCAATATGCGATATTCGGTAGAAATTACCAAATACCGTACCGATTGACAATCGGTACGGTATATTGAAAGTATGACTTTTGTGACTTTCACTTAGAGACATAAAGATATAGAGAGCTTACTCCCTTCAATAGCAGAGAAACATCGTTCAACTGTCGCTTTGCCCAACATAAACAAAGTAATTTGTACTACGTCATCGTAAGTTGATATTTGGATAGAAGTAGATTATACTAAGGTAAAAGTGGAAGCACTCCCTGTGTGAAGAACTTGAACCTTGCAAATAAAATAAACAGCTAAAACTTATAGTATAATAGAGCAGATACATAAATGTACATTCAATATAAACTTATGCTATGTATTGAATACTAGCAGTGGTTGCCGCGGCGAGGAAATGAGCGATAAACGATAATTATCGCTGAGGTCAAACCTTTTATCGTTATTGTTTATCGCAAGTTTTCTAAAATTACCGCTCATTCACTTATCGTTAGTCCCAAAAAATGAGGAACGATAAACGATAAATTCAAAGACGACTTTTGTAAAAATACAAAAAAAAATTAAAGGATATTTTCGGAGATTCTTTTATAATAAAAGTCGTTAACTTTTTTTGGAAATTCTTGTCTAAAAAAAACGTCGTCACCTTTTTTTGGAAATTTTTATCGTTATCGTTTTATCGTTTATCACTTACCTCAAGTTGGGTTTTGAATTTTTTTACCGTTTATCGTTTATCGCAAGTTGAAAAAAAGTTATCGTTTTATAGTTATCGCAAGTTGAAAAAAAAAGTTATCGCAGAAATCAATGAATACTAGAGTACCTGAAAGTGCATTTAATATTGGACAATAAGAGACAGTAAGTGAAAAAAATCTATAGCCTTCCATTTCCTACAAAATCCAAGTACATATATAATTTATATAAGATTAGTATGTATTAAATTTCAAATAATCTTAAATAAATTATAACAAATTATGTACTTAATTGTCTTTGGTATAAATTGTCCGATATTAAATACATATGAAGAGGTCACAGAGCAGATATATAAATACATTTCTATCTCTTTCTAATCTACCGTACCGAATATCGATCGATACTGTAGATATTTAATAAAATCTACCGAATATCGATATCGATCAGTAGAAGGTATATACCGAATACCGAACCGGCGGTAGATTTTTCTACCCAATCCCAGCTCTGGTATTATGCTACAATACCGGCAGTTGAGTTGTTCAGATTAATAGTTGTATTAATAATACTAATTGCCTCTTCGGCTAGGAATTTCATTTTTTTACCCGACATGACATAGAAAGAGAAAACCAGCTGTCGATTAGAAAACATAGAGACATCTTTCTTGTAACTCTCTCTGGCATTTCTTTGATTGTAGTATTAAATTAATCACTAACATCTCCCTTTTTTCTATTTTTTCTATTATTATTACTTTTTTCAATTATTATTTTGCGTTATCAATTATCATAAACAGCTTGAATTTTTCTTTTCTTGAGGAGGAGCCCTGATATATAAAATAGAAGAACTCAAGCTTTTTATTAAACGCAATAAAAAGCATATTTTGTTTATTTTATTAAAAATATTTGTAATAATTCAAAAAAGGGGACATGTTTGTCCAGACACAGAAAGGAGTCCGTATCTCCTCCAGAATAGAAGACACAAAGCGTTTAATATAAGGAATAATAATAACACCAAGGCTTATTAATAATAGAAAAAAAGAAGAGGTTTATGATTAATTTGATACTATAATATATAAAAATGCCAGAGACATACAAGAAAGATCTCTATATTTTCTAATCAACAGCTGTTTTTCTCTCTCTCTATGTCAGGTAATTCCTTGCCGCCTCTTCTTCATAGACCTACATCCATGACATTTAAGATTCCTTTGAATAGATTCCTCTTATGCCACCTATCAATATTAATTGAATAAAGCAAGTGCTCAAGAAAAAAGTGGCCACTGGGAGTACCGGGACTATTACCGGTAGGCCGCCGGCCTCAAGAAGCATAAACGGCCGTTGACAGCCTCCCAGGCCTGGTAGCAGGCACAAGCTGTTGGGAGAGCAGTCTCCTAATGGCATATTGGGGCCTGTATAAGGCCGGCGAAGGCATAATTGTCCCGGTGATAAGTTCTTCCCACTCCGTTCCTGATCTACATATACCATTAATATATTCCCTCAAATAACTGTGGCATTGCTTATTTACTAATATCTGTCGATAAATGAATCATCGTCGAAAAAATGATAAAAAACAGTGGTATCAATGAAAAAAAAATGTTTATTGATGAGTTTTGCGAGAACCGCGCTTTGTTATCCATAATTATCGGTTTTTGTTGTTATGATTATATTATTTTTGTGTTTTATTCATAGCATTAGATGCAGTGAACTACTTTTATTCAGAATAACCACTTTGCTTATAAATTGGTTGACTGTACTGATGTATGCATCTATTTACCGTGACGTCATAGATAAAGAATTTCCTTTATTGTTGTCGTTTCTTTATTTTTCTTATGATAAGGCCATAATATTATTTAACACTTTATGAGTGGTCCGATCCTTGATCCCATAGGCGTAGGAGACAGGGGGCAACTGCTCCCCCCCCCCCAAAAAAAAAAAAAATTGGGGTGGATTCTCAAATTCGGGCATTAAGTTAAAGAAAAAATATAAATTATGAAAGCAACCGGATTTTGAATTATAACCAAATAATATAATGTAATCGAATAGTATTAATTACTATAAAGAAAATATTATCTACATACTTTCTCCATTCGATTATTTTTTCACCAAGTTAATAGTTCTTGTTAAATTCGGGCAAATTGAATGCTGCCGCCCCAAACCAAACATTTCCCCTACGCTTATACTTGATCCTACTGAGAAGGTATTTAGTAGCACATACTCATGACTAGTACGATCCTTGATTTGAATGAATGATTTTTTGAGTTTTGAACTGACTCAGTTGAATAGTAAAAAATGTTTTTTTTAAGGATCAATTTTAAAGGTTCATGAAACTATTATAGTGCAGCAGCTAAGCTGATATATGGAAGGAATTGTGCATTTTATGACTAAAGCATGAAACTTTCTACATATCATCTACATACCCAAATGATTCATTTTAGAAGTGGAACCACTTCAGGAGGGACCTCTGAAACTTGTCAGGGGAACACATTTACATGATCACAAATCCGTTTTTTTCAGCCTACTGGATATTCAGACATAAATCTAAAATAAATCATATACATTTTTATAAAGGTCCTACCACCTAGGTGTAAGAGACTTTTTTGACCAGTTTTTTATGGAAAATTAATTAAAAATATTTTCGGGGTGGCGGCCATCTTGGATTTCAAGATGGCCGCCATGTAAAATCAATTTTCTGCTGATATTTCGGCTTCCAAGCAACTTAGAAGGTCAATTTTGGTGTCAAAATTGACATTATCTGTGCCATTTTTCTAGGCATTGAATAAGAACAATCAGATATCTAAAATATGATGTGAACAGACCCAAGGGAGTCCTGCTTACCAGCAACTAGAGCCAGGGTGTGGAGTTTTTTGTGCTGATGAGCATTTTGGACATAAGCTTCCATTTTTTTTATTTCTGTGCAGTATAGATCAAAAAGGAGAGTTGTGGATCACACTTATGTTAAATTGCATAAATAGGTGCAAGTAGACTGCCATTTCCACACCAGAGTAGGAACTATGAATTATATTTATTTTAATGTCTGAAGACATTGGGAAAACACCCATACACAAACACAATAACGAAATAAAGTGTAAATGAGTTCTAGCATTGTCATTTTGGCATCTCTTAACCCATCATATTAACAGTCCCCTGAGCATAAGCAAAGGGCAGTACACTTGAGGGCAGCCTTTTTACAGCTGCAGCGTGTAGTGCACCCTTTCTTGCAGCCACAATGAATAAGTTCATAGCAGCTCTGTGAAGCTTCTGGCAGGGTAGTCCACAGTGGCTGCCATCCCACTTCATCTTTCACCCAGCCCCAATCCGAAGGGCTTGGCAGCTGAGGGTCCATTTCTAAGGCCTTGCACCAGACATTGGCTTGATATGCTGCCCGCTTAATTTGCTGGACTAGTGCGGCCTTTGTTGGTGGCATGTTCTCCAGAGTCCTGGATTTGTGCGTGAAGAGCTGTTGTCTTGCTTCATTTACCTGTGAATGAACGAGAATACCATTGCAAAGCACATTGTATATCATAAGCACTGTAAATACATTGATTCATAATAATTTATATTATAAAAAATAATTATTACCTTTGTGGTTTCACTTGTTCTGTCATACATCAGTACAACGAAACGCTCCAGCAGTGAATTGGTCTGCTCACTCACATCTGCTTCCATCTTCAGGATGTCATTGAAAGCCTCGGTCACTTCGGGGAAAGCCTTCCAGGTCTCCCATGCCGTCTTCTTTCCTCTTCCTGCAAATGCCGATACTGTGTCACACCCCGTGAGTGCATGAAACAATGGAAAAGCAGCACAGGTGCTTGGATCCAGTTTGTTGGCTATTTCATGAACACTAATATGTCTGAAGCTGGTTCCTCCACCAAAAGCGATCCACATTTCCTCTGGTTTGATCCTTCTAAACAAGGCTACAGCCAGGACAACAACATCGGTGTCTACGGTACGAATGGTCACTTTCTTTAAACCCTTTTGAACAGCATCTGATATGTGCAGAAGCAGGCGCGTGTCGGCTTCCTCATGAGAGCATGGAGTGAGATTGGTCACGTCACAGTGGGCAGGGGAGCAGAGCACCATTTTGCCATGGGTTGTGTAAACTTCTTTTCCGTCTTCTACTGGGAGGCCCATGACTTGCTGGGAGAGGAATTCAAACAATTCTGTTTTGTTGTCATCTACACGCAGGAAGTCTTTCCATTGCTTTGGCAGTACAGTGGTTGGCATCACCCGTCTCCTTATTCCCTTTCCTCTCTTCTGTCGTGTGGCTCCTTTCAGACTGTCTGGGTGGTAGACATCCCAGATGATGTCAAGGCGGCATGTTTTCTCCAGCTGAGATTTGATATATGGTACAAATATGATGTCTGCATAGTCCTGGAAGGTCTTTGCTGTACCAGGATTCAGCATCTGGACCACTGCCGCACCATCAAGGAATATACCGTCAACCATAGGAGCAGTTTTGCAGTTTTTGTCCTCAGTCGTCATGCACTTCAAAAGGTCTGCTTTTGTACCAAGCCGCATCTTCCCTCCCTGAGACAATGAGGGTGGTGCTTCCTGGTTTTCGTGGCTAAAGAATTGCTCAAGATTTCCATCACGTACTTGGCAAGATACATATAGACGTGAGAAGAGATTGCAGTCACGCTTCAATGCGTCAAGCTGTATTTTCTGTTTTGACTGTGTTTTTACAGGTGGGTGACTAAAGAGAGGCATCTTGTTCTTGTAGATTGTATCTGTCACTGGCTTTGTTCTCTGCTCAAGCCGTTCTTCTACAAAGGTCTTGTATTGTTTTGCACCCACAGACTCTACATTCCTCACTGTGTCTGCAACTGCGGAGTTCACAATATCTTTGGAGTCGAGCACCAGAAGATCCTGACTCTCTTCAAGAAACGGGTTCCCCATCTCTTCAAGCACTGCTGTGAGGGACCTAACCTGCTTCCTGAAGGCTTCTTGCACTGCTGGCTTCTGCTCGTGGTGACAGTTTTCATTTGAGGTTCTTTCATGCTCAAAATCTGTGGTCATTCTGGCAATTTCTGGACCTGCCACCATCCAACGATGCAGTGCCCCAGGATTCTCAGTCAGGCCAACTGCTCCACCGGATCCTTTGATGAGGGCATTGTTCTGTTCATGGCATTGGTCAATTGCCATGGCTGAGAACTTGTGTGGTGTTTTGTGCACAACGAACTTTCCAGCTTTGAATTCTGCCAGTATTGCTGGATGTTTGTCAGAGAGGACCATCATGTCGCGGACATGGACAGAGAGCCACCTGGAGTAGTGAGTGTGATCCAGAGCAAACATCCACGGTAGAATCTGGGTAAGAGTTTCTACATAGAGCTGAAAGTTGCCCTCCCTCAGTGATCTGATATACATGAGCAGGAGGACCTCGAGAGACAAGGTTTTCAACCAGTAGTCGAAATGCACGCTTTCCTTTGCTCGCTGTACACACCATTCATCAAATGTTGGAGGAGGGACTCCCTCAGATGGGCAGTGCTGTTGGTAGGCCTGCTGGAGTAAAATGTACAGGCTAGCGGCTGTAACTTGGTGGGCGTGACGGGTCTTGATCAGATGCCTGGCATGGATAAAAGAATCTGCAGTGCCGGAGTTTGCGATCTCAGCCTGTACCAGAGCATTTGTCCATCCACTGTCTAGAAAAATTCACAGATAATGTCAATTTGACACCAAAATTGACCTTTTAAGTTGCTTGGAAGCCGAAATATCAGCAGAAAACTGATTTTACATGGCGGCCATCTTGAAATCCAGGATGGCCGCCACCCCGAAAATATTTTTAATTAATTTTCCATAAAAAACTGGTCAAAAAAGTCTCTTACACCTAGGTGGTAGGACCTTTATAAAAATGTATATGATTTATTTTAGATTTATGTCTGAATATCCAGTAGGCTGAAAAAAAACGGATTTGTGATAATACAAATGTGTTCCTCTGACAAGTTTCAGAGGTCCCTCCTGAAGTGGTTCCACTTCTAAAATGAATCATTGAGGTATGTAGATGATATGTAGAAAGTTTCATGCTTTAGTCAAAAATGCACAATAGGTTTGGTTAGCTGCCACACTAAAATAGTGGAAGTGCTAATTGGTCTCTTATGTTTTTTATATGTAAGAATGAAGTAGTCCGAAATAGCAATTCCTGTGCCTTACATAAATATAATTATGTTATGGACTAAGTTTGATCTTTTAAATGATTATTCCGTTTATAAAAGTAGGTTTTTAACTTCTTTTTAGTCGATAGAATTGCAGCTTCCGGATCAAATTGAGTAAGCAAGCTAGCGGTTAAATTAGTTCAGCGAGCCTAGGACACTCTTTTCAATGAGGGTGACCAGCTATACGAACTTCCATACATTCGAATGAGACCTAAAGGGCAGACAGGCTGACATTAAGGTCTGTAAGAATCAGTTGATATGATTTTTATAGCCATTTCCTCCTTCATACCTTAAACAGCTGTAAATAGATGTCAAAGATGAATTTTGTCATAATTTAAAAGGCTAATTTTAAAAACGCCACGATGAAGCAAATAAACCTTTTCGATGATGCATAGAGGAACTGTTACTAGGAATAATGGGGCACTTTATCCACATCACAATAGTTAACTTTTCAATATATACTTAAAGTGACAGCAATGTGGGGCTATTATAAAGATTAAAGATAAGTCGATAAATGGTTATTTTTTGTTATTTCTTTGACCCATGTTTTTCAGCTGTTCCCTAGGTAAGGCCCATAGAGATATAAAGATATAGAGAGCTTATTCTTTTTCTTCAGAGGGCATACGTCAAATTGCCCAATACAAACAAATATTTCTATCTCTATGATCAACTTACGATGACGTAGGTTAAATTACTTTTTTATATTTGGCATAGTTGTACGCGGACTTGAAACAAAAAATATTTTGAGTTCGTACTCCTACAAATGATCAATATGACAAATGAAAAAAAAGATATTGTTAACTATAGACCCATCTGTAGGTATATTATTTTCTCTAAAAGTAACCCTAAACTAATTTATAAGGTTTTGATTCTCAGAGAACAATCTGTCGCATTTTATTAAACATTTTAATCCTGTCTCTCAAGTGTTTAGCAGAGAATTAAAATATTTTTGCTCCAACCGTTCCTTTTACTTTTTCCCTACTTAAATTGATGAATTAGACTTGAAGTATGAAAATTAGCCTTGAAAAAATCTTTCAAATAATAAAGAAAATACAATGGGATGAAATCAATAGGTTCCAACCGAGATTCAAACTCGGATCGCTGAATTAAGAGTCCATTACACCTTGGGATCTTCATCCCTCCTGCCAAGCATAGTGACCTAAGTTATTAGGTTATTTAATCAGTAATGTGCGGAGAAGTCCAATCGCATAGTGCATAAAAAATATGTATATACCTATAAGGTAGAGCTCATATTTAATACCCAAAACCATTTAAGTTGCCGCTATTAAAAATGTTGTTAATAACGGATAATGTCGAACAAGACATTTTCCCCAAAGTAATATCCACAACTACAAAAATAAATCTGATCACTACTCACCCCAACAGCATACGAATCCGCTGAAGAATGGAAGCACTGTTTCTCAGGGATGTTCTTAGAAGACAATTTGGGAATAGACAATTCATGCTCAAGCCTTCTTAACCATAATTCAATGAGAGGCAGAGTCTATCTCTATCTAATGTGATAACTTCAGGCAAGAACTCTTTTCTTTATGGACATTCCATGTCAAAAGACTCATAAATTCACCAATAAATATCATTTTGTAAGTTGGTACCTAATTTTTTCTCCTAAGTTTTATAGTCAGAGTAATGATCCATTTATCATCAGGCTTGGTGACGAAAATTCAAATTATATTTTCACCTAGTTTTGAGCAGATGCTTTATTTAATCCATAACAATATGTGATATTGTAGGAGTGTATTTAAAGGATTCACAATGACGTCATGGATGTGGGCCCATGAAGAAGAGACAATTAGTATTTTTAAGAACCATACTCTTCTCCCAGAATTGATGATCACACCTCAACAGTAGCCGTGAGTGATGGGATGCTTTATTGCATACGCCAACTGATTAATTACACAGGTCTGCGAAAAAAAAAAATTGCCAACTGCATGAGATATTTTTACTGAATTATATGTTTTAAAGTAGGCTGATTTCAAAAATGATGACCATTTTTCCTATCACATAAGGATTTTTTGCAAATTCAAACACAAAAAATTAGTTAAAGCACTCCTTTATTTAAGTTTTTAAACAATTAGTATTTTTTTAAAGCAAACGAATATTTTTTTTTGATACATATACTTATTCATGTTCTTTATGAACCTCTTCTTCTTTTCCTTCATACTTGACGAGTCCTTTTCCGATTTTCATCTTCAGTTTTCTCGCTTAAGCAGCCAACAGTAGTCAGCAAGCATAGTGACATCCCATCGCCCTTGGTACCTTCTCTCGATATCACGGACATCTTGATGAAATCGCTCCCCCTGCTCTTCACTGTAAGCTCCCAGGTTTTCGGGAAAATAGTCTATGTGAGAGTGTAAGAAATGAACCTTTAAACTCATCTTGCAGCCTTGAGCTTCGTATGCTGCTAGCATCCGTGGCACAATGGTTTATAGTTAGATTCTTAGTATTTCCCAAAAACTTTCGCACTACGTCCTTGAACGATACCCAAGCTTCTTTTTCCTTCTCATTCATAGTTTCCACAAATGAGGGTCCGTTAAAAGTTTTCTTATGTCGGGGCCGGTGAAAACTCCCTCTTTCAACTTTGCTTCTGACAGCTTCGGGAATTTGTACATACATATTTGCAGGCTTGTTGATCGGAGTTTTTTCTGATCGGCGATCAATAGCGATATAGCGATATTTGATCGCTGATCGGAGTATCGCAAAAGGTTCTGATCTTTATATCTTTTGATCGTAAGAAAATCACTAAAAAATAACGATCCGATCATTTGTATAAAGAAGACTAAAAAAGAAAAAATGTAATAAGGATTTTGAGATAAACCTACATTTCTTAAAACTTAACTAGCTGTCACATTGACCAAAATCCATTCCAAGAACTAATATTTGTTTAGAAAAACAAAATAGACTAATACTAATGGAAAGCCAGTGCGTGTTATCCTGATATATTTTTTTGTCTTAACATATACTTACAGGCGACTATGTAAAAGTCATTGTTTGGAGCTCATAGGCTACGGGAAACATTTATTCTGGCATCTCCTGTCTTAACCCTAACCAGGCCGGGGGGGGCGGAATCCACCCCCCCCTCCAGTTTTTCTGGGATATTTTCGTGAAAAAAAATAGTTAAGCGCTAAAATTTTATGACTTTTAAGATTGAAATATTGCGCATCTTTTGATACCATTTTCGAAAAAATCGGACCTACCCCTACGGCGCGGCAGGTCATTTTGCGAACGTCCGCGTGGCAAAAACGTGAACTTCCCATAGCATACAATATGCATAAATACCGACTAATTTGCATAATTAATTACTGTATGCAATTAATTTTACCTGTTCTGTGACATGTATGATATATCAGTATGATACTATGATGTAATAATGCTAAAGATTGATGTTAGTGGCATTAATTTCTGTTATGTGTATGAAAGATCACATTTTGATGCAAAATTTGCATATTTGAATAAATGAACATGCATAATTAAAAAACCCTTTGTTCTATGGTGATGAAATTTCGTGTGGTTGTACATTAGTGGAAGACCTAGTTGTGTGCCAAATTTCACAAATTTTCGTCGCTCCGTTGCCGAGATCTGAGGGGGGGGGGTGGAATCCACCCCCCCCCCCCCCCCGGCTATAGAGGAGCCAAAATACCCGGCCTGGTTAGGGTTAAAGTATGCAAACATATGTCAGTTGTGAAGCCAGAGTGTTGGAGCTCATAGGCTATGAGAAACAATCATTCTGATATTTTTGTCCTAAAATATACAGACAGGCGCCTATGGAGAAGTCGTTATTTTGGAGCTCATAGGTTATGGGAAACAACCATTCCATTGCCATAAAGATGAATGCTTATAAAAGTTTGACAATATATACATTTAATTTTTTACTTAGAATTAGTATTACATAGGTAACTTTTTTTGTTGATCGCAATTAAATTGATCGGATCGCTGATCGGAAAAATTCCTGATCGTTATATCGCTATATCGCAAAGAATTTCTGATCGCTATTTTTGATCGGATCGCTATTTTTTTCCTGATCGCTCACAAGCCTGCATATTTGAAACAGTCTCCATCCTTTTGCAACGATTTTACAAATTGTTTCATCAACCCCAATTTGATATGGAGAGGGGGCAACAAAACCTTCTCTGGTGGTACCAAGGTAGTGTTTATAACATTTTTCTCTCCAGGTTTTAAAGTTTCTCGGATGGCCAATCACTTTTTTTCCAGTGCTGTTCTCTGGCTCTACTATCCCACAAGCATAAGAAGCATGGGTATTTGGTATAGCCTGCCTGTTGACCCAAAAGCACTGTCAGTATTTTGAAGTCCCCACAAATCATCCATTGATGGTCTTGATGTATGAGTTCTTCCACATTGTTGCAAAAAACTAAATTTCCTTCTTTTGTGAAAAACTTGGTAAATTCTTTTTCTCGGTGTCTATACCAGTAGAAAGAAGTGCCAGGTGATAAAAGGTTTTATTTTTTAATCTAGACCCTAACAGTTCGGCTGCATCTTTTGAAAGACCTAAATCTCTTACTAAATCATTGAGCTCGCCTTGAGAATATAGTTGAGGCCTTTCATCTTCGTCAAAAGATAAATCTGAGCTTGATTCATCCGGAGGAGATAACGCGGCTTCGTCCTCCAACTCACTAGAGTACTCATCCAAACTGGAAGGTGGTTGTGGGATAGATAACTCGGAGCTATGGGGCACTGGACGTATAGCTGAGTAATATTAGGATAACTTATGCTTCTTTTGTTTTTTGAATTGAATCCCTTACGTCAACTGAGCAGAAGTAGCAGTCAGTAGTGTGATTTTTCTGCTCACGCCATATCATAGAATTCCAAATCGAAATGCATTCTTCTTTCCCTTAAACCACAAACGAAGATCTTCTTCGCATCTTCTACATACCTTATGCGGGGCCCATGGTTTATCTTGATCACCAAGTTTTAATTTAAAGTAGGCAAAATAAACTTCCTTACAAAATCACTTATATTTCTCTGTTGACTTTTAATTGTGAAATTGTGAAAAAAATTATGTGATATAATAGTTTGAATGTTTTTTCTGTTTTTGGGAGGTCAAAATCTATAAGAAAATGTAAAAAAATCCTATGCAGTTTTTTGGTCGCAGACCTGTGTTATTATTAGTGCTCCTTTTAAGCAATCACGTTCGAGAAAAAGATCCCCGATTGCTTTCCTTACTAATATAGTTAAAGCAACACATTTTATCATTTTACTATTAATCTTCAAAAGCGAAAGTCAACTAAAACCAGGCTTGTGGGCCTTCGCAACCTTAGCGTTCTTCCGTTCGTCCTTTCGATTTAAAAAAATCATTTCAAGCGTTCGTCCGTTCAATTTTTAACGTTCGTCGTTCTTTTTGCCGTTCGTCAGTCGTTGAAACAATATCAATTAATTCCCATTTCAAATTTGAAAAAATCCTTATTATTAAAAAACGTCCTCACTTTTATCCCAAAATGACTTGCAGTAATTTGAATTGCACTTATTTTTTTAAAGACAAAAAACGTCTTCACTTTTTTTCTGAAGTGACATAAGAAACGGGTACGGTTACTTTGATCTCCTACCTGAGCTAGAAACAAAGAGAAACCACACTTCAACACGGCCATCGTGCTAACATTCCTCACAAACCTCTCTATTATTGTACTTATTATAGAAGGATCTGGATCCGCGAGTCCCGTTGAACATATTCATGAGCCGAGTCAGTGCTA
This sequence comes from Caligus rogercresseyi, assembly GCA_013387185.1. Taxonomy (NCBI): domain Eukaryota; kingdom Metazoa; phylum Arthropoda; class Copepoda; order Siphonostomatoida; family Caligidae; genus Caligus; species Caligus rogercresseyi. The sequence goes on along the minus strand of CP045895.1, from coordinate 6,948,300 downwards.
GGAGCGACCACATTGATGAAGGAGCTCCCAAACGTTTAGTCTCCTCCTCCGATCATTGAGGAGGAGGATGAGACGAGACGGGGCAAAGATAATGACTGGAATCATGCCACCCGTCCACTCCCATTCGAGAAATTTGATCCCAAGCAATGATGAATCAATGTTAGCAATAACAATAATAAGAACAAGGCAGGAGCACTCTGGATGACGAATACTTTATTTTCTTCTTCTTCTACAATAAGTACAATTAATTAATTACTGACTCGGCTCATGAATATGTTCAACGGGACTCGCGGATCCAGATCCTTCTATAATAAGTACAATAATAGAGAGGTTTGTGAGGAATGTTAGCACGATGGCCGTGTTGAAGTGTGGTTTCTCTTTGTTTCTAGCTCAGCTAGGAGATCAAAGTAACCGTACCCTAAGAAACATTGATTGAACTTATCTTATAAAAAAACGTTCACACTTTTGAAAACAATATATATTGAACGGACGAACGTCAATAAAAAATCCGTAGGTTCGTTCATTTATATTACGTTGAGGCGTTCGTTTTTGAACGTGCGTTCGTGAACGGCGATCGTTTTTTTTTTCGTTCAATCCACAAACTTGACTAAAAATATATATATTTTTTGGAAATAGATTCATTATTATTATTCAAAACAAGTATTATTTCGATCTCTTTACTCATTGGTCTAAGTGAGGCACTGCTTACTCCACGTCACCATGGTTAATAATTAAAAGATGCCAAAGGGCATGGTTTCCATTTGCTTCCATTCCTTTTATAACCCGCCAATCTCGTTCCACTTTTGTTTATAATTTGGAATTTCAAAAACTGAAGGTCAATATATCAAAGAAATACTTAAGAAACAATAATCAAATAAATGTTTTGTGATAGGAAAAACATAATATTTTTGAAACGTGATTTGTTGAAAGAAAATGAGAGGTATCAATAATAATAATAATAAACAGTTGGTAGTATTTTATAAAGCATCACTGCACCCTCGGCCGTTGAGGAGTGAACACCAATTCAGAGAGAGGAAAATAATCCTTAAAAATACTAGTTGTCTCTTCTCATGGGTCTTTATCAATGTCATTTATGAACAATTTTGAATGTACAATTCATAAATCACCTATAAATATTAATTAAATATATTAACTACTCATCTTCATTGATTTTTTTTTATCTTTGACGATAGCTAGATCTTCACTCTGACGATAAAGCGCAGAAAAATAAAGAAAACAAGGTTACCAAGTTAAGAAATAATGTTTTTTTTTAGTTATCCTTTTTGAAGGAGCTCATGGGTTTAGTGGAAGCCTGCTCGACTCTCAATGTTTAGAGCACATATTCGAGTGCCTCGAGAGGGGCAGAGGTTCACTATTTATATACTTCATTGACATTATACAAGTTTCGAAGTACCAATTAAAGTGATATAATGCTTATTCATATCCACATGAATGCAGTTCCAAATAGGCAATATTGAGCAACTGCTCCAATATACAAACACGTTTTGGAGGCCTTGCATCATATTGCCATTCATTATTTAGGAATATTTACCCCACAATTACGAGCCCTGCATATGTAAACATTTTTTATTTCTTTTCAAAAGGACTCCAGCCACTCTGAACTTGCATATACAAATAATAATATTTGTGTTCCTTCAAAGGAACTTTTTCCTATCTAATGAGATTTCCATCCTATTTTTTCTTCTTTGTTTCACTATGTTCTTACTCTGAAGGCTTTTTATGCTGCATTATAATTATTATTTGTAATTCCGTCTGCATTAAAATATAATAAGAGAGGACATCACATAAAGGAATTGCTCTAGCATGATATCTCTTTCTCTTTCTACAGAGAGGAAGTGCTCTGTGTGTGTGTGTATGTGTTTGTAAATATATTCCTCATATCAATTCTCTGTTCTCTAATTACAGTGAATCATTTCCCAGTCTTCCAGACGTTCTCTACATATCCATGATAATAATAATAATAAGATGGACTCAAAGGAACAAATGCTTTAAATAACAACAATGAAAAATAACAACCATGAATTGTCTAAACGTGTCAATATATTTTTATAAATTAAAATGACTCTATTCTCATATTCTATAACATAAGTATGTACCAAATTATCTTTCAATTTTTTTTAATCGTCTTCCAACGAATACGATCCCTAAGGATATCTCCTCCATTATTAATAATTTGTGTATTATTGGAGTTGTCGGAGTATGTAAAGCTTTAAAGCTTTAGGAGTATGCAGTGTCAAGTAAGGCACGCCGGGATGTGAAGTGCAGTAGGAGGATCAGAGGAGCATCCGCCGGTTATTTAAATGCGCAGGCGCGAAAATAGGATGTCCAATAAAGAGATGAATCCCCTTTTGAGGGGCATTCCTCGCGTAGAGTCTATTTTGCAGAGGGGCTTCTATAGGGAACACGCCTACACTCTATGAAACCATAGAGAGGCTTCCTCTCAGGAGCGTCTACGTAGGTAAACACTCCCTCTATCCTCGTAGCGCGTCACATCAATCCTTCTTTTTGTTGTTGTTGTTGTTGTCGTCGTTGTTGCAGTGTTGTTGATTGTTGTTATTATTATTATTTGATGTCGGCGTTCCTGTATTTTCTTTCTATCTCTGTGTGTGTGTGTTTCTCTCCCTCCCTCTTTTTTCTTTCTTCCTTTGGTCCTTTTTGATTTGAATGAAAATTTAGTTTGCTTAGCAATTCCCTCCATCGGTGTGCCGTGAGTGCGACTGCTTCTGTCTCTCTCTCTCGCTCTTTCTCGCTCTCTCTCTCTCTTTCTCTGTCTTCCTTCCTTCATTCCTTCCCCCCTGGGTCGTGTGGTTCGTTATGTCAGAGTGAATCAGTCGTCGTTGTCGTCTTCGTTGGCCTCCTCCTCTCCACTAAGTGTCACTTCCAACGAAAACCGGCTCAGAGGAAGACAATTCAGCCCAAAGAAGGTGTTCCATTCTTATGGCTCGCCAATAAAGACAATCAATAAGTCCTTTTTTATTTTGTGAAATTGGGAGTGGATCCATTTTCGAGGAGGAGCGAGTTTGATATCATTTCTTGGGTAGGCGTTGAGGAGATCAAAAGCTGTTTGGCAGTCTGTCTTTGGCTTTGAAGATGGGGTAGATTGTGCTAATGGTGTCTTTGTTTTGTTTTAGGATCAGTCTCCCTGTTCTCCATGGTTCTTCCTGTGTGGATTTAAGTCCTTCGCTCTTTCGCTCTTTCTGCTTGCTTGCTTGTTGTTTGTTTGTTTTTCCTTGTCTTGAGAATGGCCTGGCGTTTCAAGGCCTCCAAGTACAAGAATGCGGCTCCCATCGTGCCCAAGTTTGAGCAGCAGATCCGTGACCTCTCCATCGGGAGCTATCGCTCTCATGGGAACTTTATTGGTGCGAGCGGTGCCTTGATGGCCTTCAACTGGGAGTCCGCTGGATCCTCCCTGGCCGTCTTACCCCTGGAGACCAAGGGGCGCGTCAACAAGGCCAGCGTACCACTCCTCACGGGACATTCGGACATGATCAGTGACTTTATGTTCTCACCCTTTGACGATGGACTCTTGGCCACGGGATCCGCGGATCTCACGGTAAGAATGACGACTACACAAAGAGAATATCAAGCAGACAAGTGACCGACACTCACTCTGAGTCAGTCAGTCAGTCAGTCGCGACACCTAAACGGACAGACAGACAGGAAAGACTGGCTAATGTGCTTCAGATGGACAAAGCTCTGATCTGCTGTGTTCCACGATCAAAGAAAGAAAGAAAGATCATCAAACACTTATGGAGACGTCATGGCAGGAATGAAAAGAAACCATGTCACATAAGAACCCAGTAGGCATGAATCCATCCATGACTTCACGCGTAGCGACTCAAAGGACGCATAGATAAGAATCTATATCTATTCCAAAAGTAGCTTTGGAAGGCAAAACGCATGTTCTTCCAAACACGAATGTGACTTGAAAATAAGGAAATAAAGCTTTTGGACCTTGTCTTAAGAGTAAAATCTCATCCTTCTATGATAATCAGGCTTAGAGATCAGAGTTCGTTTCGGCGATATGACATCGCGGACAGCAAAACATATGAAATGAGGTCTGATCAATTGAACTAATAAAACTGAAATGAATAAGCAACGTACAGAGGTTTGCTGAAGTCATTTCCCTCCAAAGGGGAAAGATTGAATTATTATATAAATTCAATCATACTTTTCGATGTACTTTACTATAGTGGAAAATGGACGTGGGATCGACCTCTTCAATATTTTGTTGCATAGATTTAATATACAAATATTTGAATGGTCCAAGAATAATAATGGATTTTATAATATTTTTAAATTGGATTTTGATTGCTAATTTAAATTGTCGCCATCGGTTTTGTTCGTTATTTCTGGTGGCTAATTCATGCACAAGCTTTTCTAGGCTTATGTCTAGAGGCCCCGCGTGTGGAGAACCCCTTGAATTATAAATACATTAAAAAATGTAAAGCCACTATAATGATGCAAAAAAAATAGACTTGAATAATAAAGAAGAAAGAATACTAATTCAAAAACCTGAGTCACTGGAGAATAAACAGTGCCAAAGCAACAAGTAGGGAAAATAACTTTAGCATAATCATTACCAAAGGAACGGATAGATAACAAAAAAATAAACGGAGTGAAACTTCATACATGTTTTTATTAGCTAAGACGTATCATGACATATCTGGTCATTTGTATAAATGTTTATTATATACATGAGGGATACCTTAGAAACCAAATAAAATAGGGCCCATGACTATCTTAATCCACCCGTGATAGCTATAACCCCCTGATTATCATGCAATGTCATTTATATTTTTATGTTTTTCATCCCTTTTTCAGATCAAGCTCTGGCGCATACCCCCAAGGAGGCCTCAGTTCCAATCTCTCAGAGCCCGAACTCACCCTTCCCCTACAGCACAAACGAGTGGAGACCGTCAATTTTCATCCCGCAGCAGATAACGTACTCTGCACCTCCTCTGGAACAGGCCTCACACTCTGGGATCTCATTCAGGCCAAAGACCTCTATTCCTTCAATGTAAGAACGTCTTCTGTAGCTCAATAATATTTTTGATGTGTTTGTAGTTCCATAAATAATGGTACAGCATTAATTCTATCGAGTCTAGGGTAAAGTTGCATCCTCTAAGACCAACAGTTGAAAAATGACAACACTTTTTGATATACCTATTTATATTGATAAAGTTACATCCGTGTTGATTAGATTAGGCATCATGGCATGCAAGACATTTTTTTATTACCTTAAAAAATTAAAGATCTTTGGATGGGTCATCATATAAATTTCTAATATAAAGTTGATATAATAAAAAATAAGTATTAAAAAATATATTTTAGTAACCTCAATAGATTCGAATAAGTGATATAAATATTAGAACAATCTCTACAAGGGATTAAAATAACTTATCTCTGTAAGATCCAAAGTTGTATAAAAAGGATTTAGGAGCTTGTGCATGATACTTGCAATATGAATTTATAATCTAAACTTGAGAATATGGCGAAAAACATAATTATTTATTCGGTTTTGTTCAAAATAATAATATAACCTTATGGTTAAACGATTTGGACGACTTTCAATGGATATTTAAGGACTTAATAACATCAGACATGCTTTTTTTATTTGTAATTAAACAATTGAGAATATGCATTTCTATAATATAAGCAATTTAATAAATACTTAAGGCTGATGTGAAATCTTCAATTAATTTATGTGCTGATATACCGAAGGAATAATATATCTACAAGACTAAATAATAACATTGGTTTAACAGAGTTTATATATGATAGGTAAGGGTTAGGATCAAAAAGCAAAACACGAGTCCAAATAATGCTAGCTTTGATGTCCTAAAATAAATGAATTGACACAAACATGCTGCGTATTTAAATGTAGCATGGAAATATAAATATATCCAAAAAATCCTTTAGCATTAAATCATTATTTATATAAATTAATATTTTTTTATTTAAAAAATTATGAAATAATTTTAACCGATACCCCAAGCAACAAAATAACGTTCGGAGAACGTTCTCCGAACGTTAGTTTTTGGTTCGCAGAACGTTAGTTACGTTCTCTGAAGGTTATTTTTACGTTAGCATGAATGGTTTTCTTAACGTTCTCCGAACGTTCCTGTTGGTTATATTTAAGTCCTCCTAACGTTCCATTTACGTTCCCTATTTACGTTCCCTCAACGTTATATTTACGTTCCATTTGAGTTATATTTTAGTTCCTTTTTTAGATATAATAAAACTCCTTGACAGTATTAAAATTCTATTAAGCGCTTATTTAACATTAAAACTGGACACGAAATATATAATAGATTATAACATGTTATAAAATCATAAACTCATAAAATTAAACAAACATAAAAATAAAATATTTAAAACTCAAAGCTCATGCGTAAAAAACTTATACATAAACGTTGTAATGTAATTTTTTCGCTCTTGGGTAGAACACATTAATACAATATTATAAAAATATAAAAAAGACTATCATGTTAATACATTATTTCTGATGAGTGTTTGGTGTTGGAGGGAAAGCCTTTGAAAATATTTTGTGAACCTTCTGACAGTTTTCCACGTTCTTCTTTCTTCCAGCAAGGGAATTTTTAAGGGTACTCCTTCGTTTACTCCATGTTGAAGGAATGTTCCCTCATTGGTCAGAAACATAGAGGTTCGGTAGTTAAATACAAATATAACAATGACATAGGATAATTAAAATAGTAGAAAAGCTTACCGCCGGTGTCCTGATAATTAAAGGCAAGTCGAGGTATCAATGGGCTTTTAATCCAACCAGATGTTTTATAATGTTGAATAAGTAATGCCATACCTTGAGGATTAGTGTAGATGGAGTTAATTGTTACTGTAGTAAATCAGATGAAAACTGAAAGGTTATCAAAAGCAAACACAAAGGTGTGTATTTTTGTGATTTGTCTACATTCAAGTCAGTTTGATTTGATGAGGACGAATTTGTAGCATGTATTAGTTATGTGTCGTTTGTATTTGAGCTTGTTCTAATAAGAGTTGTATGAAGTCAGTAATATGATCCAGCTCGAGTGGCTTTTATTTTTGGTTGAACTAGCTCCCCCTCACTCACAAACATGATTTTCAACCTTTTCAATTCGTGGAAAAACCATAAAGTCTGGTTAGTTTAGAAACCCCAAATTATCATCACTAACGGCATATATATAATTTTTTTTTCAACAGATGGAGCTGGAATAAATCAATCGGGATTAACGACAAAGACAATTCATCCACAAAACCTTTCATTATTCAGGGAAATTTTCAGATAATAAATAGTCTCTTGTGTATAAAACTTTTAATTCTACACATGATTTACAATAGAAAATAGCAAATAATAAAACAGAGACATTTACTCGACTCAATCAGATATTATTGAAGCGATGCAGTCCCTTATATTATAATATTTGTCATCTTTTATGTAAATCCGGTAGAAAATTATAAGAAAGTTTAAAATTTTGTACATAAGGCAAACTACTTTTTACTGAAACGATTCCGTATATAGATTAAAAGTTTTATGGATGCATCTTTGTCATTGATACCGATTTATTTAACCCCAGGATGGAGCTATCTTATATTTTCTTTCTTAAAATTTTGTGAAAGTTCCCTGAACGTTAGTAGGGTAACCAAAAGCGAACGTTAGTTTCGTTAGTTATAGGAACGTTCCCCGAACGTTTTTTTCGTTAGTTTTTATGTAACCATGAGGGAACGTTATTGAAACGTTTGTTTTTGGTTAGGTTCGAACCTAACCTTTATGGAACCAAAAACTAACGTTAAAATAATGTTATGTGTTGCTTGGGACTTCATTTCGATGTCAATTAGGGTTTTAAAATGTACGCCCATGTTATAATGTATATTGTCATGATGATAATGAAGAAAATGTTATTTTTATTGATCAGATGATAATTACATGAATGATTGAACAATGTGTGTTGATGTTTTTTAGGATCATGAAGATGAGGTTCAGTGTGTATCTTGGCGAGGTGGCCCTGGTCGCTTGCTTGCCTCACAGTGCAAGGATAAGAAACTTCGAATCATCGATCCCCGCCAAGGAAGCCTGGCCGCCGTTTGCGACTCTCATCAGGGACTCAAAGACTCCAAGGTTGTCTGGATTGGGGACTCGGACAGAGTGTTTACCACAGGGTTCAGCGGGGTAAGTTTCTAACTAGGTGGTTATCTTGTGCATTATTCTTATATTTGTTTTATATGAAAGGAATTCTTTAAATAAATCCCTATTTCTTAAAATATAAACTGCATGAATCCTTCTTGGCAAATGAAACTGAAAATATCTTTTATGCTGCCTAAAATACATAAATTTTGGAAATATCATACATTTAAAAGGCAAATACGATCATTTGTTCATACTTTTGTGCTTTTCAATGAAGACACTAAAGGATGTAAGTGTATTTCATCTTCTTTTGAGCTAGCTATTTCATATGTTTTGGACTTATAAAAATATTTAAAAATTAAAATCCACGATATTATATATATATATATATATATATATATATATGGTGTCCAGTAATTTCATCGCGAGTAAATTTGTCGCAGAGGGACAAAAAAACGGCTATAAAAAGCTCCGCGACAAATTTACTCGTGATGAAATTACAGTAAACCATATATGTATAGTACATGTTACTAATCTATAAAGAAAAGTGATAAAACACAGTCTAAAAATATCTTCTCCACATCCTTTAGGATCGACTACGAGAAATTACCATTCGGGACATGAGAACCCTTCAAAACCCTGTTAAAAACATGGATCTGGACATGTCATCTGGGTAAGCTTGGAAGTCTATTGTTTATAATAATTAATTGGATGACATAAGCCATTGAATTGAACTATAAAAGAGGATAATTTTATGGTTTTGAAATATATAAAAACGGTTAATATCTACTTATACACCATGTAAGGGACACGAAGGGCCCATGAAGAGTGAAGTTAAGAAAAATGAACAATTGACACACCTTTTTTATAATAAAAATGAGTTGCAACATTTGGTGCTTGGTTGCAACTATACAAAGTAATTGAAATATCAAAGTGACTGTCAATTGGCTATGGGCGACTTGGACCCTGTAGCACATATATGTCGTATATTTTTCGAAGATACAATCACACAATAAATATAATAACTCTTTACTACATAGTGGACTTTAACCAACTCCACTTGTTAAATGTCGAACTTTATGAAGCAGCTATACCTTTGTATTTTATTGTATAGAGTGCCACCTTGGTCTATAATGACAGGTCCCAAACAGGCATAGTTACGTATATTACATAAAACAGTATATCTTCAAACATTCTCATTATTATCATCTTAATCCTTCTGAAATATTATTTCATTCCTTTGTATTAAGTTAAACCTATGGATATATAAATTACTTTCACTTGTTCCTAATAATACTTCGGTACTAAAATGAGCATTAAAATTAGGAAAACAATACTTGAAAGTGATGTTTTTACTGCCGAGAGGATCAAGGACCTTAGATATTTTGCATTTTGAATCACTTAAAATACTAAAAAATGAACTCCATTAAATGGAATTTTTTTAAACCTTTATAATGTCTTGAAACTAAGATTGAGTGTGAAATGCTCTTCAATATTGTTTTGATCATCTATATTTAAAAACAACTTCACTGTCGAATCTTTTGTATATTCCTTCCTAGTAGCTCTATTTATTTATATCGGTGTCCGGAAGAAATTGTAAAAAATGGCCAAACAAGTGGAACCCATAGGAAGCTGTGTTTTTGGAAGGAGTTAAATAATATGTGTATATATATCCTTTTTTATTAACACGCCAGCTGTCGAACTTTTAAAATTTCCATTCTTATAAGCACTATAAATTTATCTATCCATATAATTATGTGTAATATGTACACAAATTTAGGGACTTTTTTCAAAAAATAATAATATAAAAATAAGTCTCTTTTTGATATATGAAAATACCTATACCTAATTATTCTTTGACTATTTAATTCTGTTTCATTTCTTGTCTGAGCAGCATATTGGTTCCTCTCTTTGACCCTGATACCAACATGTGTTTCCTGAGTGGAAAGGGCGACCGAAACATTCAATTCATCGAGCTTACGAACCGGGAACCCTATATAGTGGAGGGCCTCAAGTACTCCGGGGATCAGACCAAAGGGGCCTGCCTGGTCCCCAAGAGGGCCATGAACGTCATGCAAGGGGAAGTGAATCGAATCCTTCAGCTCTGTGACTCCTCCATTGTGCCCATCATGTGGCAAGTTCCTCGGAAGGTGAGAAAACAACACTCACATGTAGATTTTGTGGGGAAATATTACGGTAAATTTTATAAATTAAACTATATTTGTTGTGATTATGCCATTAATTTGTATAATTTAATTCCTCCTAAAGTCTTCCCCTATTTCTTATGTAGTCATTTGTCCCCTGGTTATTAATAAGAGATCAATGCCAAAACTTAAAATCAGCAAAACCTTTTATTTATTAGTGAGACTTCAAAAATAGTCTTTTTCATGTATATATCTTTTTATTAACTACATGATTTATGATTGAAAATGACAAATATAATACAAAAAAAGATTTTATCTGCCCAATCATATATATTTATTTGAGACTATATTTGACATTTTCTATTGTAAATCATTTAGAAAACTAAGTTATATATTGGTTTTATTTTCTGATACGTTAAAAAATTAAAAAAAATTGACTGAAAACTCCCCTCAATAAATGGAAAGTTTTGTTGAATTACAATTTTGTGTGATTTATCCTTATTTATTCATACTAGTTCTAATACTCTTCCTTCCTGGCATGTAATCAATTGAGACATCCAGGGATTTCCTGAAATGGATAGAGTTATATACTTCGCCATGTCCGAATTGCTATTATAAATGTAACACTTAATTCTTTTACTTGAGGAGGATTACCGCTCATTGAAGGGAGAAGTTTAATGATCAGACAAAATTAGAAAAACAAATATGTATCGAAATAATAATGAAAGTAACGTCATAATCACAAGTAATATAGTTCATCTTATAAAGTTCTACATAATCTTTCTCCAAGAAAACTTACATCCTTATCAAGGTATAAACATCCCTATCTATGGATATCCCAATTTCAATGGAGTGCTTCACATTAATATATTTTTAGTGCTGTGAATAAATATTGTTATTCTTCGGGTTCAGTTTAAGCGCGAGGCTATGGTTTAAAATGAGTTACTACACTTTCGATCGAACTACAAAAGATTCTTTGACAGGGAGTTATTGGATGAAACAAGTATTTAATTTATAATCGACCCAAATACTTGTGATATAAATAAACATGATTAATTATTATTAGCAAATTACCACTATTTAATAAAGCCCCTATTTTTAATATTCATCAATTAAGTAATTATTTACACATTATCTTGGGTTTTAAATGTACTTTTTACTAAAAACAAAGCCAGCAAACGGCGTTAGACAATTTAAAAAAAATTGCATTAGGTTTTATTAAGTAATAAAAAATACAGTGAATTTACCCTTTTTATTGATGAAAAAGCTTATTGAATCAGATTCAATTCTACTTTTTGTATATGAATATAGTAATAATACAATCGTGCTTTGTTTGAATCCTTAATAACTGGGCATTAGATATGGATCCTCCAGCACAGAATAAGAAAACAATATCTAAATGGTAACTTATATCGAGTACTTATCCTTAACATCTATGTTTTCTTTCATTTAGACATATCGTGACTACCATGCGGACATTTACCCGGAGACAAACGGCCTGGAGGCAGCCATGAGCTCTGGAAACTGGTGGTCTCAGAAGTGTGACCTTCGCCCACGCAAAATCGACCTTAACCCCAAGAGCCGCCCACAGGAGTCCCTAGTCATATTTCAAGAATGTCCACTGAGCCAAGAGAGCTTGTTAAATCCTCCAAACCCTCTCTCAAGGCGGCCTCGTCCAATGGGAGCTCAGCTCACAACAGAAAGAAAACCAAAGATGACAACGTAAGAAAACAAACCATTGTGGATTTCCCTTAAACTTTCGCTTATTACACCCTTTTCTCTTAGGATGCCTTTGTGAGCAGTGCGGGTAACCCTCGACTAGTGGCTCGCTCGGCTTCTACTGCCTGTGATTCTAAGAAATTTAATGGCCCCTTTGTCAAGCCAAGCATTCCCTCAAAGGTAACTGGAATCCCTCCAAGCTTAATTAATAGTCCCATGAAATTATTCAATTACGGAGGACTTGTTATTTAAATATTTGTTTAAGCAACCAAGTATTCGTTAAAGTTATTCAAATTTCTTTTAAAGTTACTCAAATCATCAGTAAGTCATTCAAGTCTTCGTCAACTACACAGATCTATTTTTAAATTACTCAAAGTTACTTTGAGTTACTCAAATAGTAGTTTAAGGTTTAAATACCGTTGTTTTGATTGTTGTTGTTTTTTCATTGTATTTCAGTTCTTAAAATTCCAGAGTAATTGCATTAAAAAAACATAAATAGACATTGTAGTCTAAAATTTATACTTTGAAGAAGAACGACAACAATTAAAACATAGAATAAAAATTAATCAAACATAAAATGGCACAATACATACTTAAAAAAACGATTGTTTCGATCTTTGTAAAGATTATTCAAATCTTCGTTAAAATTGCTGAAATATTTCTCAAAGAAATTATATTATTAGGTAGTTATTTAAATATTCGTTTAAATTACTCGAATATTTCTTTAAGAAACTAAATATTAGTCAAAGGTATTCAAATCTTCGTTTAAAGTTATTATAATAAACGTTTGAGTTATATAAACCTTATTGTCGTAATTGTTACTATCTATGTTAATATTATTTTGTTTCGAAGGAATTGCAGTATCTGTGTGGTAATGAATATGTTTTATATCATCTAATTTTGTCCATCTAACTTAGGATCTTCTCAATGAGGGTTATCAACATTACCTTAATTGAGCTTCCCTTGATTGAGAGTCGAGCACACATTACTGATTTGATAAATGCTATTCAAATCTTGTCAAGGTTGTTAACTCTAATAAACAATCATTAACCACTATTGTATGGAATATTACTTCAGACTTATTTGTACCTTCAACATTTTCTTTAAGCTGAAGTGTGCTCTTTTAAACTTGCTGAAATATTTCTTAAAGATGCTCAAATAATTGTTACTTATTAAAATCTTTGTCAAAGTTAGTTTTAATGAAGAATACTATTTTTGGCCTATTAACTGGGGTATCATTGTGCATCTTTTCTTTTAAAAAAATGTAAATGTGTTCTTAGGAACTTATGGCAATCAACTGTTCAGCAAATTTGTCACTGATGCCCTTTTATTTCTTTCGATTATTTGAATTATGTAATTTCCCCCTAGCTTACAACCTGAGCAAGCATTTAAATGAAGTGAAACATTATCTATTTCCCCCGTCCATTTTAATTATCCTCTAATTTGAATGTGCTTCTGTCTTACTTAACTTAACAAATCTCCTTATTTGCTTTCAGCCTGAACTCCCTTCTCGCCCTAGTCAAGCTCAAATCCCCGAGGATACAAGCTCGGATGAAGGACTTGCTCTCCTCCGAAGGCAACCCAGCATTAGAGACAGAAAGAAGGTATCACATTCCTGGGTTTTTGTTTCCTCTTCACTCCTTCATTAATCTCTCTCTCTCTCTCTCTTCTATGTCCTTAGTTGTTCGAAGAAACATTAGAAGAGCTTATCTGATACCAAAGAAAGTAAGTTTACCCTTCAAGTCATTTGATAAGAAGTTTTACTTTTTTGATTGGGGGATTTCTTTTTTATGCTGAAGCTGCTTATTTTTGCTGACTCAGTTGTGTCATTATGAATGACACAACTGACAACACACTGTATTAATGTCATATTTTATTAAGAAGATACGTATCTATACAGAGGGATGGTGGCTCATTTTTTAATGTCACATAGTCAGAGTGATGCTACGATGAAACAACTAACATTCTTTGTGAGTTAGAATAATTGATAAATTAAAGTAACATTAATTCGAAAATGACTTGGAATAAGACTCATTGGAAAGACACTGGGTGTTGTTAAGATGTTCACATCTCAACAGGCACGAATGAATTCAATCAATATCAATTGCTATTATTATTTTTATTCACACATCTTTTTTTTCTCCATGCATCACGGTCTAGAAAAGGTCGTCTCCGAGTATTTTCCTTGGTTATTATGAGTCAGCATGGATATGGGAGCTTTTTCTTCCAACGTGATATTGAAAAGAAGGAAAACAACAGTTAATATTTTGAAAGCAGTTAGTATAGTGAAATAAGGCCTCACTTAATCATTCTAGTCTTGTTAATTTATTTTGATAATGTTTTTTCCTTCTAAATATAACTTATACATATATGGTTAAGCTAATTATATAATATTTTATTGAATTAATAGATGGATATAAGTTTTTTATAAATGAATGCCCTTTGAGTCTTTAAACTATATTTGTAGATAGATAGAGGTTTTTATAAATACAGTCAACTTCGCCTAAGTCGAAATTGCATAAGTCGAAAAGTCGCCTAACTCAAATATAATCAAAAGTCCCATTTTTTCTCCATTGACATGTGTGTAATAAAAATCGTACAAGTCGATTTTTGTAAGTCGATATTTCGCCTAAGTCGAACAGATATTCTGACAGTAACGCACATAAACAAGAAAATAACTTCGCATAAGTCGAAGAGGGCGCTCACTTTCCAAAACACAGCCAGCATGCACTGCGCCTGCCGTTCACACTGTGTATTAGAAGGAAGCAGACACAGATGGTTGAAGTGGAGAAAAATATTGAACACCGATGATTTGCAACTGTATGTGAGCGAGTGCGCACACACACATGCCTACCTGTATATCTAATTTTTCTTCGACTTAGCAATCAAAATTTTAACTCGAATTTCGCCTAAGTCGATTGTTTTTGCACAGTCCCGAGATAATCGACTTAGGCGAAGTTGACTGTACATTATCTTCGAGTCCCTTAAATATATTATTGATAGAAAGCCATACGAGCAGAAGAAGCGAAGAAAAAAAATCTCAATTAAGTTGGTTAAGCCACACGAATAATCATTATGTGTTCCTTGGTATTTTTTTAGTTATTGAGACGGATGCTGGGATTAGCATAAGCAGCGGAAGCAGTGGCTCCTCCGGCACCCCTTCCCCAACTTCCTCCATTTCTCCCACCTCGGACATCAAGAGCCTGGACGAAAACAAGGAGAACAAGCTAATTGAGCTTCGCCCCAAGAACGGTGGCGGTGGGGCCCCTCGACCCGTGAGCAAGGTCTTTGGGCGAATCTCCAAGTTCAAACATCTCAAGGGAGAACCACTTCACAAGAGCAAGCATTTTGAAAACTTGAAAAATCTCAGCAAGACGGTACCCGCAGAATGTAACATGGTTCACGGTAAAGAAAATATTTTTTAATTCATTTCATCACTCAAACCAGCAAATGGATATCCAAATAACTTCGAAAAGTTAATCATGATTTCTACTAACATTTGTTAGAATATAAATTTATGAAGTAAATCAGTTTCAAACTCAAAGCCCGTCATTGAGTGGACTAGAGTTTGAAACTAAAATTTAAAATAAGACTTTGTCAAATTGAATGAGAAAAACACGTTTTTTTCAAGCAAGTATTATTATTATTTTAAATAATGTTATATTGTGAATTTATATATCTAATGATCCAAAAGGCTTAGTGGGTTTTTTATATGAAGTTATTTGTTCACATTTTGATGTCTCTTGATTATTTCTGTTGTTCCTTTAGCACACAATTATTTTCATTACAACACTTTCCTTCATAGCCAATCGCGAGCGAATTGTGCTACCCATTTCTGGTCCCGGTGGCAAGTTAGCTGTTTTCGAGATTTCAAAACCTGGTCGCATAACAAATGGTGTCCAGCCCGTTCTGATCAACAAGGCCAACGTTATGGACTTTAGTTGGGATCCCTTCGACGACCATCGTCTGATCGTGGCCTGCGATGACGGTTACTTGAGGCTCTGGAACATCCCAGAGGGAGGACTTCGCCAGCCCGTCAACGAGCCAGAATTCCTCTTCCCCGCCCATAATGACAAAGTTCAAATCGTCAAGTTCCATCCCCTAGCCTCAGACATTGTTGTGACAGCATCCTTTAATCGCTCCCTTAGGGTATGGGATTTGAGCGATCATAGCACGCATCAATTCGAGCTGGAGGTAATAAAGAAACCTATTTTTCTGGGGGAAGAAAAGTCATGTATCTTTTCTTAGGGTCACGGGGATCAACTCTTTAGCGTGGAGTGGAGTCCTTGTGGTAAGTTCCTCGCGACTCTCTGCAAGGATAAAAAGATTCGCATATATGAGCCCCGAAGTAGCCCCCTTCCCATCATCGAGGGCGGAGAAATCACGCCCAAAAGGGGGCTCGAGTCCTTTGGGCCCTGGGAGGACATTACCTCATCGTCACGGGCTTCAGTCGGCAGTCAGAACAGCAGGTCTGCGTGTACAGAGTCGAAGACATGTCACAAGTTCATTCTGTCATTCTTGCTGTGAGTCCTTCGGTACTTATTCCATACTACGATGAGGATTCACATACTCTATTCCTCACTGGAAGGGTAAGTTGAGCAATTAATGCTCCCAGATATAATAATACTTTCTCGTGAACTAAACGCAAATAAACATCTGTTTTCAGTTGGTAACTCATTTTTTTCTTCTTCTGTATCTCTTGTAGTGAGAGATACTACTATCCATTTGTTATCGACAGAGTTGATGAACCAAAAAAACCCATTTATTTAATTACTAACAGATTCTGATTCTGAGGAAGGAAGTACATTCAAAAGGTTTCATAAATGACAATGATATAGGTCAATTGTGTTTTTAGAGATGATATGCATATCTGAATAGATATCACGAGTGAAGGGATCATTTATTTCATAATGCCAATGCCATGTTTGTTATTTAATCTACTTTTCTTTCAACCATTCAAATTTCAAAAATATTTTCAAATTGTTATCCTAAGAAATAATTAATTGATTAACCTCATAAATACAACAAATATAGTTTTATTTTATATCATTTAAACGTAACATTTCCCCACAAAAACTACTACATCCTTATCAAGGTATCATAGATATTCCTAACTACCCCAAAATTTATAAGAGTGTCGATTTTTTCATTTTCCGTGTATTTTTTCTACAAAGTTCTACAAACTCATGAATATAATGTATATTTCTTTCCTTCCTTTAGGGTGAGAGCACGGTCACGACCTTTGAGGTATCCTTGGACGCCCCTCACCTCTTCGGCCTTTCCCCCTACCGACCCTCAGGCCTTCACCAGGGCCTAGCCTTCCTCCCCAAGTCCACCTGCAACGTGAGGGACGTGGAGTTTGCCAAGGCCTTCCGCCTCACCCACAACACCATTGAGCCCATCTCCTTCACGGTCCCACGCGTCAAGACCGCCTACTTCCAAGACGATCTCTTCCCACCCACGAGGGTCCTTTGGGAAAAAGACGCTCTCTGCGGATGAGTGGCTGGAGGGAGCTCAGAAGGAGGCACGGAGGGTCAGTTTGCAGCCAAAGGACATGCCTTCACTCAGCGAAGCGGCCCCCGCGGAAAGGAAAAACAGTGCTCACTCACATCAGCACACCAAGTTGGAGCAAATCGATGAGAAAAAGTCCAACTTCACTGCCTCGGAAATTGCTTCCTCCATGTCCAAAATACTACCACAGAGCCACGGGGCCCTAGAACAGGATGCCATGGAGGGAGTGGACCCAAGTGAATGGGTAAGGAACTGAACTCAAAAATACTCAATTATTGTTCTCTAAAAGTAAATATTTCTTAAGAATAATTAAATATTATAATTTACAAATAAGTAAAATTATTTTTAATGAGATCATCCTTTCCACAAAACATCCTAGACATTCCAACATGCATGGAATAAATAATAAATAGGGATGGATCAATGGCAGAAATCAACCTTTCATTGATTTAGAGGAATTTTCAGTAAAAATAAATATTTATGTACCTTTTTATCTTCTACATGATTTAAAATTGGAAACGGCAAATATTGTTACAAAAGTGTCTCAATAAGGTATTTTTATATCTTTGAAATGATAATATATCTTTGTCCCAATATTTAAAAAAAATTGTAAATCATGTACAGAGTTAAAGGTATATACTTAAGAGCAACTATTTATTTTCTGAAACGTTGCCCTCAATAGTTAAACGTTTTATTGGTGTACAGTTTTGACATTCATCTCTATGCATTTATCCAAGTTCTAACACGTAGACGTAGATATGTAAAGCAACTTAAAAAGTATACAAACAAACTTTGAAAACCCTCGCTGAAGTGAGTGACTGCACGGAGTAAATGTCCAGCCTTCAACATTTGAAGTCCAGTCGACTCATTCTACGATTCGCTTTATTGACACAAATGTTTGTGCGATGTACGAGAGGATTGCCTGTAGACACAAGGTTTTTCTGATTGCAGTATTTGGGATGCTTCCAATACATTATTGAACAATCATTTGATGCTTTTATTGTGAGCAAATATTACCAGGAACCTATTTTGCGGATCGGTACAAGAGATATAAAAACAAAAAAGATTGCGTGAATGATGAAGGACTACCCAAAATACGAATATAATAAAAATATAAAAAACATTATTATTCAGCATATGAATGCTCTTTCTACTGAAAATAGTGGCAAAATCTTAAAAATAATACAATTTATGGCAAACACAATTCAATTGCTGTCTTTTTACATTAAATTATATTCCCATTGACTTATACAAATTACATCTAATTTTATTTTCAATCAAAGCACCTACTAATTTGTGATATGAAATCTGTTTGTTATGAACTTTCGTCGACCCCATGTTATGAATCCGAAGTCATGCATTCAGACTCTCCTACTCTAAGACACTGATCTCTCTCTACAATAAGTTTCCTTCTCATTTTGTCACTTTATATTTGATTTAAATAATACAAAAAATACAGATTATTATATATATATTATTTGTCCCGCAAAGCATATCTAACACATTTTTATTTTATAGGATGAATAGTCGAAGCTACCACGGCCGGTAGTCACTTCATCGGACAAAACAATTAATAAGGATGTGTTCCAAATAATGATTCTTAATACAAAAATCTGATTTTGTTTTTTCATATTGCTTAATGCTTCATACTGCCAACCAACCAACCAACCCTTTCTTTTTTACCCATACCTCTTTGTTTCTCATATTATCGATTCTTGTATCATAATTCTTATGCCCCCCCATCCTCAAGTATTTTGCATGAGCCCCTTCATCACCCCCCCCCCCCCCCAAATTTGATGATGACCTCTTTTTCTTTCTCTTAGTCATTAGAATAATGTGTGTAACTGAGTTTCTATGGCAATTTCTATGGCATTTTTCTTGTCTTTCGGCTTTTAAAAACAAAAACTCATCGTCATCTTAAGGTATACTTACATCTATTATTATTATTATTGCTTGTACCTTGCTTTTTATAAATATATTTATATATATTTAAGATATCATCATCTGTAAATAACATGTTTAGTTCTCACGGATCTTCCCTCATTTATACTCTACAAATTGTAATAAGACCACTCCATATTTTATACTAATAAAATGAATGCTTTTCAACAATCTGAGTTTGAGATGTTGTGTGAATGTGCTTGGGTAGTAACGCGGATTTCGGGCTCTTCTTCAATATTCGTGGTGGTGAGAGCTAAAAGACGGCTTTAAGAAGAAGCTGCTGAGGACATACAAGCCGATAATAATAAACTAGGCCTTGAAGTCTCGCTCACAAACAACATTTGTCGCTTAAGTTTATGGTTCTACGCATAGAGCTTATTGCTTATTCAATAACAGAGAAACATCGTCTCTCAGCTGTCCTTGCCTGTGTCCGAACTAAACAAAGTAATTTGCACATCGTCATCGTAAGTTGATCATAGAGAGAGAAGATTATTTGTTACGATTGGGCACTATGACGTATGCCTCTGAAGATTCCAATAGGCTCTCTAAGTCTATGGATCCCTAACAGGACAAGCATACCCCGTTACTAATATTTCTTATATCTTATATGACCAATATTTAGAACATAGTTTAAAAACACTAATGCAAAGGAAAACATAGTTGCTAACTTCATAAGTGGACTTTTAGAGATAAGAAATATTAGTAATTAGGGGGTAAGAGCCCGGGGGGGGGGGGGGGTAGTCCTAAACTCTATGGTTTTACGTCTGTTAGTCAAGTGATGATCCATTTATCGACATGAGGCTTCCTTGTCACATTCATTTTTTCTCTGAGTGAGAGGAGCTGCTTTATTTCACTATGAAATAAGGTGATATTAGATGAGTCCAATTAAAGAAAGTGGTTATGACATAGATCATAATACACATTATTTTTATAATTCACGTTCCTTTGTTTTCAACAAATCACATCGAAGAAAAGAGTCCCAGTGTTGACCTCTTAATATTAATATCATAAGAATACATATATTTTACATGCACTATATAGAAGAAGACAGTTTCCTTTTTTACTCGCCAGGTGGAGCTTGTTCTAAACTTGAAAATGATGGACTCGAAATACATTTAAATTCGTTAAGAATATTATATTATCATGGCAGATATGAAGATATTGGGTTATTCAGGTGTAGAGAGAAGATGATGGGGTGGTCGGAACATATATAATCGCTTGGGTCACCTCCATTCGTTCCCTTTTATTATCTCTATTAAATGGTTTATTTCATCTACAATTATATATGATTAACATAAAATCTAGGTGTTAGGCACCAAGGTTAAAACGTGTATGCAAGCACTAAACGGAAAAATATCATAATATAACTGAAATAATAATTTCTTTTAATTATTATTAGTTAGTTGAAGTTTATAAACCTAATATTGAATACGTATTGATGAAGCACCATTTGTAATTGACGGAATAATTTAGTAAATCCAAAATGTTCACATGTGATGATAATGTAGGGAATCTGGATAATAAAAATACTCAACATTTTGTAAAAATAATAAGGCCACATCTCTGTACTCTATATGTATAAGAAATATGGTTACTGTAATTTTATCGCGAGTAAATTTGTCACGGAGCTTTTTTAGCCGTTTTTTTGTCGCGGGTAAATACATCGCTTGCTCTTTTATAGTCAGTCAATTTTGTAGTTCTTCTTTTTGTCGCGGATAAATTTGTCACCAAGCTTTTTTGTAGTGAAGTATTTTTGTCGTTCTTCTTTTTTTCGTAGGTAATTTTGTCACCAAGCTTTTTTGTAGTGAAGCATTTTCCGCGCTGTTTATTTTTTACTTTGTGGACCTATTCATGGGGACTCTGTCTGGGGTCCCATGGGGTTTGAATCTACTGCTGACATTTTTAGGGAGAAAAGACACGCGCCTTAAGGGTTGTGCACACCTTAGCCTCGGGTGTTCCGCTGCGAGTTGAAATCTACGCAGGGTCAACGGTGGATTTCAACGTTATAGAACCCCCGGCTGAGACTGGCGTCCCCCCCCCCCCCCCCCCCCCCGAGATTAGATTATACAAACTCTTGGGCTAAATGCATTTTCCTCCTTCAAAGGGTCAGCCGTGTATTTCTACATAGTCTTCTCGGATGAGGCATGCATATCTTGCAAGATGTAGGTCTGAAAACCACTTAACCCGAGTTTGTTTTACATTTAAGAGGAGTCGGCGGTGGACTCCAACCCCTTAGACCCTCAGATAAAGCAGAGGGTACACGCGAAATTAGTGTCTGAAAAACTCTTGAGTTGTTTTTTACGACCCAGAAGGGTCTGCAGTAGATTCCGAACCCATGGGGCACCCGACTAAGCCCGGCACAATCCTTTAAATTATGGTATATTTTTTTTAGGCCGGGTGGTTTCCTCTTAAGAAGGGTCGGTGGTCGATTTCAAACCCATGGGACATCTGGTTAAAGTTGGCGCATTCCGTTAGATTATGGTCTACGAAAGTCTTAGGCCGGGTGTTTTCCCCCTTAATAAGAGTCGGCGGTCGATTTCAATCCCATAGGACTCGCGGCGGAACACCCGAGGCTAAGGTGTGCACAACCCTTAAGCCGCGGTCTTTTCTCCCTAAAAATGTCAGCAGTAGATTAAAACCCCATGGGACCCCAGACCAGAGTCCCCATGAATAGGTCCACAAAGTAAAAAATAAACAACACGGAAAATGCTACACTACAAAAAAGCTTGGCGACAAAATTACCTACGAAAAAAGAAGAACGACAAAAATACTTCACTACAAAAAAGCTTGGTGACAAATTTACCCGTGACAAAAAGAAGAACTGCAAAATTGACTGACTATAAAAGAGCAAGTGATGTATTTACCCGCAACAAAAAAATGGCTATAAAAAGCTCCGTGACAAATTTACTCGCGATGAAATTACTGGACACAAGAAATATATGTACAAATCCAGTCGAATCAAACAGGGCATTTTTTTCGTTGTTGCAGTGCGTAAAGCCAATATCTATCCAAACTCGTTCGTGCTTATGATAGATAAGTGATAAATAGGGATAACTTAATGGACGTTCTCGCTCACTCACCCATAAACATGATGACTTTTTCAGTTGGCAATTCAATTTTCATTATTTTCCTCGTCCCATTGTCAGAGACTGAAGATTTATTCATCATCAGATATGATGAAACAAAAAAAAGCGTATGGAATTGCCTCATAAATTAATACTAATGCATGCTATATATGACACACCAAGGATTCTTAAATGAAATGATTGAGCTTTATTAGGGTTTTTAAGATCATATTTTTACATGCTTTGTTTCAATATAACAGCTGTTTTTATTGCCATTCACTCTTCTTTCCATTCAAAAATCTCGTTCGAGAAAGAAACCCTTTTTTAATTTCTACATACTGATGAGGGTTGAGTCTACAGGGTCTAAGGCTTACGACGCCTAGACCTTTCCAAATAGTCGGAATAAGTAACTGATATGAAGTACATGCATGCACGCCCAGAAAACACCAGGGTTGTGGATTGAAGGAAAAATCAAACGC
The DNA here is from genome assembly GCA_013387185.1 of Caligus rogercresseyi. Classification (NCBI taxonomy): domain Eukaryota; kingdom Metazoa; phylum Arthropoda; class Copepoda; order Siphonostomatoida; family Caligidae; genus Caligus; species Caligus rogercresseyi. Next base: position 6,925,298 of record CP045895.1, on the reverse strand, counting down.
CGTTCGTCAACGCACGTTCAAAATCAAACGCTGAACGGATTCTAAATGAAAGGACGAACGTATTTTTTTGTTAGCGTTCCTCCATTCATTTTTTTAGCATTTGTTGAAAAAATCAATTATTTTAATTTGTTCCTATTTGAAATTTGAAAGAAATCCAAGGTAAACAAATGTCGTCACTTTTATTCAGAATGACTCAGTAATTTCAATTGCACTTCTGTTTGTAAAAACCGTCCACACTTTTTATCTGAAGTGACAGAAGAACCATTGATTGAACTTCTTTTATAAAAAAACCGTCCACACTTTTCGCACAGAAAGTATCTTTTAAAAACAATATAAATTGAACGGATGAACGCCAACAAAAAAAATATGTTCGTCGTTTAGAACGCCTGAACGGATTTTTTTTTAAATCGAACGGACGAACGCTAAGGTTGCGAATGCCTGGAAAACTAATAGCCAAAAAATGTATAAAATTATTATATATAAACCATCAAAGTTGTCTAAAGCGCCACTCAAGGTATACACCACTCAAATTATCCTACAGGTGGTCGCTATACATAGAAGGTCTTATAAATATTTTTATTTCTTCTACAGAAAATACTTGGGTGGCCACTACGGACGAGTGACCGCTAAAGGCAGGTTTGACTATAAATTCATTATACTAATAATTAGGAATGGAAATCTGGAGCTTAGTCTTGGTGCTTACCGATTCTATGACTGTTTTTGGCCGTGAAAAAGAAATGGATTGAAGGAAAGAGAGATAAGTTTATCTTTCTTTCTCCCTCTCTTTTTCACGGTCAAAAACAGTCATAGAATCTGTAAGTACCAAGGCTAAACTCCAGATTTCTATTGCTACTAATAATTAAACAAATTGTAAAATAAAATTATATTCCAGCTTGAATTATAATAGTTTAAAAAACTCAATTCAAAGCAATTGTTATTTTCAGTGAAATCTTTTAAAAACTAAGAGGACAATGGACAAAATATGCTCATATCAATCCTCATATAATATTCCAGTATTCTACATATACTCCTTTTAACATTCCAACTTTACGCAATTTCTCCAAAGAAGCAAAATATTGTTAACGAAATAAACAAGAGGACAATAGATATATATTTAAATAACATCTTTGATATAAATATTGATAAAAATTAGGAATGGTAAATTTCACATACGTCATCAAAAAGAGTGCATTACATTCTTAATGCCTTAACACAACATGACATATGTTATTATTATTAGGACCACTCGTAGTATCAATAAAAAAAGCAAGCGTAGAGGGATAAAATATAAATATTTTCTATAAATAATAAGGATGAATAGAAATAAAATAATAAGAAAGTAGGAATTTAATTGATTAATTAAAGCATCTCTTCATCTTCCACGTCGTCAAAGTAGAGTCGAGCCCGATCCATCTCAATGGTTTCCGAGATAGACTCCTGCAGGTCGTGAACGAATCGTGCCTGGTCACTCTCACTCTTGGCGTCGAAGGTGGAGATCACTTTTCCTGAGAAGCGGTCCTGGATTTGGATTCCATGCGGGCAGAAGCCTGAGGAGAAGGTGTGGACGCGTAAATCCCGCAGGGACACAGAGTACCGGTACTGGTGGAGCGTTTTTTTCTTTGCGAGTCCCTTTGTGACAAGGAGTAGGTCGTTGAAGAGAAAGACACCCCGTTGGTGAGGAGAGGAGTCACTCCCGCTCAGTCGGGGGAAGGAGCTCTTCTTTGGGATCTGTGGCCGGACTTCGGAGAGGCGACAAAAGCAAACGAGTCGTCGGTGTGGCTCCGAGAGTCGACCCCCCACGGCCTTATCAAATTCCCCCGAATGCTGGACTCCACCTTGAGGACCTGTGAGGAGTGATCCGGCCCTGGGAGGAAGGGTTCCCCTCGAATGCGATCGAATATCCCGCGGAGCATGTCCTCGTCTAGGTCCCGACCGCCGTCCAGCCGCGGAGGTTTCGGATAAAGTCCTCCTTCTTCATTCGCCGAGAAGAGGATCTTCCCACTGCCTTGGAGTGGAGGTCCGTGTTGAGGAGGACCATGGCGTAGGTCAGGACAAAGATTGTGTCCGCGGGTGAGGAAAAAACTGCTCACGAAGAGGGAGTTGCACTGGATGTATCGCTTGGAAAAGACCTCGATGATCTTTTCTATCTTCTGAGACTCACCTGGGAGCATCACTTCTTCTTGAAGCTGGAAAAAAAAATATGGCTATTATAAATAAAATGATAACTAAAGTTGGAACTAACACTTATAGACTCGATTGAAATACAATCATGTTTAGTATTTATCATTATCATATTGTGAGAATAATAACGTCTAATTTAATAACAATAATTGTTGCATTATGGCATTTAAAATTTACTTTTCATGGCATACCTATTTATGAAAAAACAGTCTCGAAACAGTTCTCAGTGAATATTAAATTAATGAATTGTATGAGCTTCAGTATTTGATATAATATTTAAGATACAGTCTAACATATTCTTGATGTAAAATGCAGTGCGAATATTTAAAAAATACAATTCTTAAAAAGACATACTATCAGCCACAGAATCTCCACAATATCAAAAATCTTATTGTTAAAATAATATAAATGCATGAACCCCTAAATATTCTTTAAACAAGACATGCAATAGAACTGAAAAACGTATCATAAGTATATAAAAAAAGGTTTGACAAAGACCAACGATATCTATTTACGTTTTTCTCTTCCAGAAATATAGATTATATAAATGGTATTACCTAAAATGCTTCCACGCTAACATTAAAAAAATCAAAAAGTATATGAATAAGGACATTGTCACTAGTTGTATTAGAATCATTAATTGAGTAAACTGGATTTAAATCCTCAATGCCATGATGTCTTCTTACCCTTCTAAGCGCAATGTCGATATGAAGCCCGTGAGATCCACCTCATGCACAAAGCAATGAAGGACCGCCATGTTAAAGGGCCGTCCCAGAGTGCTCAAATAGTCTCCAAGCGTCTTTTTACTAATGCCTTTCCTTCTCAGGAGGAACCGTGCAACGGCAGAGGGAGAGTACTCCACATAGTTCTTTCGGATGAGGTACTCCATACCCGCTCCGGGTTTTGGTTAAAGAGATTGAGCCCCACGCGGTACTGTCGCTTTCGTAGAGAGTCGTCTGTTGGAGGACGAAGGATGGGGCTACAGGCAAAGCTGGACTCGGAAATGCGAACAGCTTTCTTGGGAGGCGATTTTGTCATGATGGACGTTGACATCATGGGGATGAAGTTTGTGGATGTTGAGAGTGGAGGAGGTGGAGGTGTTGCAGGGAATCCAGAGTCCACGGATGAGATGGAGGAGGATGTCGAGGATGCTGTGGAGCCTCGATGTGCGGCAGGGAGGATTGGGGGTTGGAAGGGGGGTGGAGGAAGAGGAAGATCATCTTCTTCGTCGTGGTGATGGGATTCATGGGGAGTGGGGAAGTCGTTCTCAGGAACAAGGGGTGGAGGTGGAAGTGGAAGATCGTCTATGTCCTCATCATCGTCATTCTCAAAAGTCCCTTCATCCTCCAAAGTCTGGGGAGGGTCCAAAAACATCCTCGGCGGTGGTGGAAGGGCACCCAACAAATACAACTCATCCTTGGAGCGGTCTTCTTCAAAAACACTCTTCCGCTCGGGGTTTTGAGACTCCGGGATCGCCTTAAGGGTGGATCCTGAGGTCGTCGAATGCGTCGCTCTGCAGGGCGGCGGCTGCTGCTGAGGCCCAACCCGGCCGCCTGGAGTATGAGTGCATCCAGGGTGTCCAAGGATTTTAAATCCCGAAACTTGTTGCGGTGACGATAGGCACGATATGCCCGCTGGATCACAATGGCTGCCCAATGGGAACGAGGATTACTTAGCCACATCAACTGCTCGTAGCGAACGTTGGAACGGTTCTCCAACTCTTCCTGAGAGGTTAACATGACAGTCTTCGAAGAACACAAATACAAAAATTATTAGATGCACAGTTCACAACACGTTTGACTCGGTCTGTGGAGAGAACGCTACTGATTGAACAGAAAGAAGAAAAAGAACACCCGGCTTACTCTTCATCCCCCCTCCTTTGGGTGACGCGCACACCACGCGGGAACGCACGCCCATATTCCTAAAAACAAAGAAGCTTCATCTTCCCCCATCCCCTCCTAACATCAACACGCTTCTACTGTTTTTCCCCTCCGTGAAGTAGTAAGAGTCTATATTCTCACAATGCATCTGATCCAAGTTACTTTTTAAAAGTAAGCAGTAGTGCCATGAACACAAACCAATGGATACAGTGGGGAAAAAGGGTCCGATTGATAATATATATATATATATATTAATCCCTATATGGTTATATCGTTGCTACCTTGTTGATGCTTCGCTTTAAAAATATACATATATACGACGAAACACATCTGCTGGGTCTCCTTGTGTTTTGTTCAGAAAACAAGGGCAGGTGCTCCTAGTATATATATACAAAGCTGAATATCTCCCTATCTTGAATACCTCTCCATTTAAAAAGACCAATATGAGGGAGGTTTGGTTGGCTTATATATTTATATAAAAACTTTGGAAAGTTATTCATCGCTAATTTCCGCGCCAATATTTAAACTATAAACATCAGCTGAAAGATGCTCACGTGCAGACTCATTTGAAGCGTGATAATAATAATGGGGGCAAAATACCATGGAATTGGGCAATTAGGATATCCCAGTAGGCCGACCTTCAAGGTGAGCTCTCTTTCGTTTACCAGATGTTTCTCTTTTCATTTAAAATGTGTTTCATTGGAGGGTGCCATACCATGCTCAGACAAAAAAAAATGAAACAATGGTAATTATAATAGATGTAATTACCTACCGGGCTACCCCATAGAGTCCGAAATGGGCTCAATTGAATGATGGCCTGTATGGTGCTGTTGGATCCTTGATAGTTCTATATATAAATAATATATTTACGTCATATGTGTACAGATGTGATTGTCATGACGCCGGAAGTCACTTTTGCAGGAGCTTCCTCTTACCATTGATCAAACCTGCAAATAAAGTTGACGCCTTCCATTCCTCTGGAAATTTGTGATAATTACAATGAGGAAAACCTTTCTAGGGATTCTAGTATATTTTTGCCCAAATAATTACTGTTTTATGGGAATTAACTGTATCCAGCCATTAGTTGTTACTAGAAGTTTTGGTGTCTCCATTACGTGGTCATGTGACGATCTGGGTTTACATATACTTAAGATATTGGAGATTATATATTGTGGATCTCTTAAGATATGAATCATAGATTGTAGTAGCTGAGGAGATGTTACTTGTGTATTTATAGTTTCTAAAAAAATACCTTTGGTTCAGCCAATGACCAGCCTTTGACTATTAATTACCAGCAATCCCCTGGAATTTTTTAAAATCAATGGATCTCTACATAAAAATAATTTAAAAGTAACCGTGAGGATACGATTGACATATAGATTTTCGAAGTCCGTAATATGTGTAAAAAATATATATTCCAACATCGGATAAAATATTCGAGCCCATAATTGCAGAACTGTAAAAAAATCTAGGCTATTATATATTGTGTGATTTCGTTTACGTTCATCGAATAGCCATGTAACGACGTATTGATAAGAAAAATATTATCATTTTAAAATAAATGCTTGCCCCCAAAAACTCAAGATAAAAAAGTGCATTTATTCATTCCATATATACACATAAGAATAACTGTTTCATTAACACTAGAAAACGCAGGAATTATGAACTACCTACTAGAGCGGGGGACGTCAATTGACCTTAAGTAATTTGCAAATCAATTGGCAAAGGGGAATAACGTAAAATATTTAACATATTGTTGGGATACGCCTCTATACAAGCTGAATATTTTGTCAAAACTATATATAACAGCAGAAAAAAAACATTTTCTGATTGAACCCCTTATTTTGGGAGAAAACGTAATTATTTTCTTTTCAATTTTGTTCAAATTCTATAAGCCAATATCTATTATGTGTATACATCAAAATAAAAACAAACCAAAAATATTGAGGATATACTATTATAAATTACGCCAATTGACGTAACCGTGCTTCGATTGTCACGTTAGAAATATAGCACTTAGACGCAAATATTTAAGTCATTTGATAAATAATAAAATTTATTCCCACCATATATTTGTTATTATTTTTAATATTGAAACCTTAGATGCATTTTTTTCTTAAGGCAGATACACTACTTTTGTGTGTGCTGTGTGGATATTCTCCCAAGACTTTTTTTTGTAACTTGATAGGAGCAGAGACGCAACAATGGAGGCTTCTAGGTCAAGTCAAAGAGCAAAGTAAATTTCTGTTCAGACACAGAAAACCTCAGCTTTCAAATAATAGTTTGTCTTCCTTTTGTGATAGTTTAATCATGGTTGCAGTGTACAGTTGAGGACGCATTTCAGCTCTCCCCCTAGCACACATATTATGTACAACAACCCAGTGCGTCTTAATTGTGAGTTAAGTAGGGGAAAGACCTGGCTTGGTTCACACGCTCCGACTACTCCTTGTACCTTGCTCCCCCTGTAATTGTGACAAGGCAACTTACCTTCATAGGAAAGGAAACTGATTAAAAAAAGCCAAGCCATAGAACACACACTATAAAGCCCCTATAAAATGCTCCTTGAAAATCAAGGAGCACCTAAAGAACACTTAAATGAGGAAAAAATGCACTACTTGTTGTCCGGAAAGAAAAGGTCAAATGAATCGATATTTTTTCTAATGAATCTCAGTCTGCAGACTTATATGAAAAGGATGTCCTTGCAGTATCTTAAAGAAATGGACAAGTAATAAAATGCTCGAAGAAATGGATTCCAATGGAAACTTTGATAAATATATATATACATAGGCTTAGGAGACAGGGGGAAGGGGGGGGGGGCAACTGTCCCCCAAAATACGGCTGAGTTCTAAAATTCGGGCAAATTGATTGAGGTATTCGGGCATTTAAGTTGTAGAAAAAAATATGAAACTATGAAAGCAACCAGATTTTTAATTATAACCAAATAAATCTAATATAATGAATTGTATGTAATTACAATAAAGAAAATATTAATTTACATAGCTTTCTTCAATCGATTATTTTTCACCGATTTAACAGTTCTTCTAAAAGTCGGACGAATTGAATGCTGCCCCCCCCCCCCCCCAAAACAAACATTTGTATATATATATATATATATATATATATTTGGGTTGTTCTTATTTTTCAAATGTTTGAAATGTTAGCAACATTGTGGATTTTCTGTTTCTTGGTGATAAAAGAAGACGACATACAAACTTTGAACAAAATCGGTCAACATTACGAGGTCGCGCAACGAGGTCAAAGTTTAAAAAATTGAGTAAAAATATAGTTTTCTGCAAATTTCTTCAAAATGGTGGACGTTACAGACTTCAATAATAATTACATTACATTTGGTAACGGCTGTTAGTGTTACCTGGATAGAAAGAAAAAAAGAAGGGAGAGAGTATTTTGCCTCACTTCTCTCCCTTCTCTTTCGTATATTCTCATATCAAAAGATCAATTTTTGGGGGAGAGTACGTATTTGCTTATATCTCTTAAAGTATAGCGATTTTTAGAACACCAAACATATCAAATGAAAGCTTGGTTAACCAGCTTTAATATTTTGGTATACTAAATCATGTCAATTTAATAAGTAGAGAGTTATATGTACATTAAAAAAACCTATCTCGCGTACAAAATGACGCATGTAATGGATTATGTATGCGTCAGAGACAAAGTAAAATTTTGAGAGGATACCTTGACGCAAATCTAAGAAACACATTGTTATTTTTTTTTCATAATCGATTTCTTATAGGTCAATACAGGCTCTGAATTATATGATGTAAACTCAGATTGTACTGAATTCTGAATTGATAGAATGCAACCAAGGTCATTTTTGGATTTATCATTTAAAGGTTTACAAAGCTTAAAAGTGCTATTTTACTCTGAAGCGAACAAGTCATCTTCAACAGGCGAGTGAAGTTAATTGATACAAAAAAGCTATGAAATATGCTAACATTACACACTCCCTTTCTTGCTTTGTTTTTACTGAAAACTTTGTTTTATTAAAAAAACATCAAACTTACGTCTGGTAGTAAATTAGATTTCCTTTAAATTAATAATTATTATTGAAGTCTGTAACGTCCACCATTTTGAAGAAATTTGCGGAAAACTATATTTTTACTAAATTTTTAAAACTTTGACCTCGTTGCGCGACCTCGTAATGTTGACCGATTTTGTTCAAACTTTGTATGTCGTCTTCTTTTATCACCAAGAAACAGAAAATCCACAATATTGCTAACATTTCAAACATTTGAAAAATAAGAACAACCCTAATATATATATATATATATATATATATATATATATATATATATATATATATATATATATATATATATATATATATATATATATATATATATATATATATATATAGTATACAAGTATATCAGCTCAAAATTTGCATATATATAAATATTGCTTGCTAGTATATATATATATATATACTATATATCTATATATATATATATATATATATATATATATATATATATATATATATATATATATATATATATTAATGCTATGACATTTTATAGTATTGATCAAATTTAAGAAGCTCAAATATACTCAAAATAGATAATTTATTGTTAAAGCTATTAATTATTTTCAGAAAATATATAAAATTATATAAAACGCATTTACAGCATGATAAACCAACAATACACAAAATTCATAAAGATCTCTCTTCCCGAGGACATGTCTTAAACTTTACACTCCGATTAAATTAATTGTGTGAACGGTACCACTTGTGTCTAAAGGTTAATCTGTTTAATGTGAGATTAAGGGCGTATGCGAGTACCGGGCATGCAATTGGCATTCTATTGACCTCTGCAGCAGCTGTTTATATCAATACTCATGTCTCGAAAAACACAAATCCCTGATCTTTTTGCTTGTATAGCACACCAGAGACCAATATAAGAGACCAATAAAGGTATGTTATTTTAATACCATTGCAGTGTATTTTCATTCCTTTAAAAAATCGTCTAGGCAAGAGCCCCTTCACGTGCGTTGGGTCGCTTGGCTGCAGCCTGGAGAAGCCTGTGCATTTATCCGCCGTTGACCTGAACACTTCTTTTATCTTAAAGAGTTCAATCTAACCGCAATGAAAAAAGAAGACGACATTGAAAGCTTAATCGTTTCTTATAAGGAAAAATCTTTGTTTCTTCATATAATAAAGCAATAGAAGCAAGACACACCATTTTAAAATTATTCGTTGAATATCGTCTTCAAGTATTTATTGACTTTACTATATTACTTAACAATATTACATTACTATGTATATGCCACTTCATATTTCGGTTGTTTTATCAACATCTGTTTTTGTTAACATTGTTTATTTTCATATGCATTCCTTTTGTCAAAGATGCAATAACTACAATTCTCATGACCCATTATTACATACAAAAGTGCGACTCCCTAATAACGTCTGCCATGCATGAAAATAAAACCAAGCATTCCATAATCCTCTTGTCATTGTGGTCCGTCCCATGGAACTGACCCAAAAAACAAATACTTTCCCCTGAGCCAATTAAGCTTCCAGGTCAAATACACCAACAAACAACTTTGATTGACATGAAGGCAGAATAATAGATGGGATAGCATTTAAATAAGATTGATATCTAGACATGTGTATCTACAATATCTTGGTCTTATCCTGTGACATTCAATTGATATACATATTATTATTGATAATGCTTTTATGCAAGTTTTGTAAACTCACATTAATACATGATAGAAAGGATACTTTTTAAGATAATATTCTTATCTCTGAACACCTCAATAGCAACGAGGGGTGTGATGTATTGATTCTCTTGTGTTGGGATACTTTAGAGAACTATATATTATTAGCATATTTATGTCCCAGAGTCATCGCCAATTAGATTGAAGGAACGAATGTTAACGAAAGACACGTGTGAGAAGGTTATGACATAAGTTAAGGAAGAAGAAATATGGCTGAATTCTTTATTTCACTCCTCCTACCTTTGAAAAGGAGCAGGAAACTCATTGGCGGTGGTATTTTGTAGAATTGGGGACTGTTATTCCAAAGATCTATCTGAAGATTTTTGCCGGAATAACCAAAAATCCCCAATTGGAATGGCGAAGAACAGTGGTGAATACAGAGCTATTTTCTTGGCTTATGTTTGGGTCAGACCTGACTAATTATGTCACATCAGCTCTATCTTCGATTTGGGGATGTGCCCAAATAATTATTTGGAAAAACTCCCCGGTTTTTAATCAAGATTCAACGGTTGACATTATTCGTGGTAAGGCTGACAAAGTACTTTTTTTCAAGAACTTGAGTAGCCCAAGCACTCTTGAAGAAAGTGCAATCAGGACTGATACCTATACCATTCATGACATAGATAGTCGGAACCTTTTCAGGGATGGAAGATTTTATTTTGCTCTGGCTAGGTCTGCAGCCAGACATTGCTTACTAATGCCTTGGCATATGAAAATGGCGGCTCCGTTCTGTATAGCTGCCGTAAAGAGCGAGGAGATTTGTCAAGCCTTTATTAAGCTTCTGGTTCTCCCTGATAGTTGGACTCATCGCATTTTGGGTTCACTGCGTGGGATCAAAGACTGCAAACAATTTACAGCGCAATTTCAAATTTCTTCAGGCCTCACAAGATTTGATCGACCTTGCAAAGATTGTGGGCTTTTGTTCAATACAACTTTGCATGCTTTTGTTGACTGTCAGGCGGTCAACATAGTAAAGAAATTTGTAGCCCTCAATATCAGGGGCCTAGAAAAAAATGTGCGGTCAGATATTGCAAAGCTACGGTACTGTTTGGTCTCGGCAAAGGTGATAAGTCAGCTAGGTCGAAAGCAATTAATAACTCCCTTCTAAACGCTAAAGGTCTCATCGCGAGGTGCATCACCAATAATGTTCCCATCAAAGCCTCTGATTTGAGATCCATCATGATCTCTGCTGCAGCAAGGTATACTGCTCTGGACTTAAAGATTCCCTCACTTTTGGATTCCACATGGACGTTAGCGGGGAGGGAGGTGAAATTTTATCCTTCATCCTCACTCTGCCATAGGAAGACAATCAAGAGAATACTGAAATTTTACAAGAACTCTTATTGATTAATTTTCGTGTAATTTACTGTTTTTATGATTTGTTAATTATCTGTATGTTTTAGATTTGATTGTTGAGTGTATCTCATGGCTTTTATCTGCTTGTTTGTTTGTTCCATTACGTTGCTAAAAATCTAAGCTAGAATGCTTATTTATGTAAAAAAATTACGCATTAGCATCGTTTTTCTTTTATACATTGTATATTTTTTTGGAGCCGTGAATAAAAAAAAAAAAAAAAAAAAAGGTTATGACTTGAAGGCTACTTTATTATCACAGTGTAGAAAAAAGGAAATATATTCACGGAAGAGGAAAGAGTGAAGCACAGGTGACATGACGTCAGGGTGTCTTGTAACGTGACGTCAGGGACATAACATATTCCATAGAGGATATAAAGTGTCGAAGCAACTTATATTGGCGCGTAATGACGTCGTATTTGTTATGACCTCCATTGTTGGGAAAGATAGCGACACGAAGAACTAAAGAGAGAGAGAGAGTGAGACTTCAAATATATACTTTCATAAAATAGTGAATGCAATGACATCCCTGGATAGATCTAAAAAAAGTTGTCTCGTTTGTTTGTCTTTATAAGAACTGGGGCCAATAATTAATACGACGTCTTTCAGCGTTGTTTATATGTTGCTTGGTTCTACATATTCTCTATGATATATTATAAATGACAACTATTATTATTACTTCTTTGATCGCTCCTTCTCTTTCAACTAATCCATAGAGATATAAAGATATAGAGAGCTTATTCCCTCCAATTTGCAGAGAAACATCGTTCAGCTGTATTCTGGACACAATGACGTATTTCATTTCCTCCAACAGCAGAGAAACATCGTTCAGCTGTATTCGGGACACAATGGCGTATTTCTCTGAAGAATCCAATAATAATAATAAAAAAAGGGAGCTCGATAGCCGTGCGTGTTAAGGCGTGTTCAACTCTCAATGTTGGGGGCGCAGGTTCGAATCCCGAGAGGGGATGGTCATTTTTGGTCTACCTCATTGATAAGATCCTAGGTTCGATAGACTAATTTTAACGCTATAATGCTTATTTATATCCTATCGGATGCAATTCTCTCGAACCATATAGGCAAAAAAAAAAGAAAAAAGAATCCAATAAGCTCTCTATGTCTTTATATCTCTATGAACCAATCACGTTCAAGGAAAGGGTTATATATTATTTGAGAAGTACAGCTCTGAGGACCAAAATTAGTCTGAGGGCTCATCCGGCCGGCATAAAGGGAAGGAATGGGGTATCGCATAAAATATCAAGGTTTCCAATTACATATCCGAAGCTATTCTATCTCAAATCACACCTTCTCCAACATCCTGATGGAATGTCATCTTAACACTCTATTTTGGGAAGACAAATATATATGTTCATAGATAAATATTGATGAAATTCAATTCCGTACTTCGCATCCTTTTGCACTTGGTTTCATGGAGTTAAAATCTCACGGAAGCATCATTCAAAATATTTATTCACATTTTAGAGTAATTATTATTCATCAAACTTCTGATTTTTATTATTATTCACTTGTTAATTAATTACTATTTGCAAAATTCATTTTTAGTCAGATTTTTTAATAAACATATAAGATGTTATAAATGTACTATTTTTATAAATTTAATACATTTTACACTTTAAATATCCTTGATTTTAAACTTCATTTGTGATTTCTACTTGATTAATTTATTTTTGGGTTCAAATTTGAAGCTAAACTGTGTAATAATATATTTTATACAATAATTTATACATTTATACAATAGGTCTAAACGAATTAAGTCTTTAAAACTACCAATACATAGAGCATATGATCCAAATTTTTGTAAGGTTTTATAAATATTAGACTCCCTTCAACTTTTCCTAAATAGTATTTTTGCTTCCTGTTGTCAATAAAGTGTCAAAAATGCATTATTTTATGCATGATTTGGTTAAAATCAATAGATAATTTATCGTAATAATTGTATAATCAGAAGGGGTTTAGAGATACTTGGTACACAGTCATATTGCCCATTGTCTTCTTAATTCCTAAATAAGCTTGTTAGTAAAGTTCTTCAACGAAACACTTATACATAATGCAAAGTCATTTATTTTCAAACACAGCAACTCTTTACAGATGAAGAGGATAAAATATTGTTCCTCATCTTACATTAAAACCTTGTAGAGGGGGAAACTGTCATGTCTTCAGCCTCAAAGAATGTCTGCAAATATACTTATTCAAAATATCCTCGTGTTTGATTTTCGCGTACTTCGATGGAAGACTGCCAAAAAATTAGGAACTTGTTTAATGATATAATTTTTATTTATATGTATTACTACTATCTTAATATATATATGTATTCATTTAGACACTCTTGCAAATGATCATTAACATGGGTGTATACATATATTTTTTTTCATTTTTTAAAAGTTCAAGTGCCTACTAAATTTACACACAAACAGTCAACTAACATACGCTGAGTGTATATATATATATATACAAAATCGTAGGGGAGATGTTTGGTTTGGGGGGGGGGGGGGCAGCATTCAATTTGCCCGAACTTTAACAAGAACTGTTAAATCGGTGAAAAATAATCGATTGAAGAAAGCTATCTAGATTAATATTTTTATAATTATTACATACATTCACTATTATTTTTTATTTTATAGTTGGTTTGTTATTTGTTGGTTTTTGTTTCTCAAAATACTATTTTTCATTGCAAAAAGGATATTGATAATTTTCTTCAAATTAAAATTGAGCTACAAATTTGCCAATTTCATATGTTTTTGCTGTGAAATTTGCCGGCTTCCTAAATTTCCGTCTAGGGGAACTCTCCCCGTCGGGTCGTGAAAAATTTGGGCTCCCGATATATTTCTAGTTATTTGTTTTATAATCAAAATCTGGTTGCTTTCATATTTCATATTTTTTTCTTCATATATGCCCAAATACCTCTACCAATTTGTCCGAATTTGAGAACTCACCCGAATTTTTTTATTTGGGGGGGGGGGGCAGTTATATATATATATATATATATATATATATATATATATATATATATATATATATCCTCACTCTAACGAACACATATAGAAAAGAGTTACCAGCTGAAAAGGAGATGTTAGTGATGTGAGTTTGCGAGAAGTATCATCAAAACATCTTTATTCAAGAGTTTTCTTTAGTTATGTGATGACTAACATAACATAATGTGACAAACGAAAAAATAAAACATGTAAGAGGTAAAAGTGATACTGTATATCTTCCAACAAATATTTATATATTCTTCCTGAGGAAGAGAAGCCAAGGAAGACGATGAGAGTCTTCATCTATCCCTTCATCCATCTAAATAATAGCATCATTCACACCTTCTCATGGATAATAAACTCATTAACAAGGAATATATTGATGTCATATAAATTTTTTATTGAGGATTAATTAGTGAGTCTTTGTTATTGGGCATTGTAAAATACGTCTGGCTCTGAGAGCACCAATAAAAAAATCTTTAAATCAATGCCTAAATAAAATATGACAGCTGTTGGTTAAAAGTTGATATTGAGCCACCATTACTCAGATCATTTAAGCTATTTTATTTTCCTGCTGTCATTTAGTGACGCTAATCATCATTATAAACGTAAGGTACAAAAATAAAGAAAAAATAGCTTTAATACCGATATGAAATACCGTCATCTTTGCAGCAATAATATTTAAATTAAGGTTTGATCTCAGCCATCCAACTAACATTCCGTGCTCTTGTTATGACTTATAATAATTTGATGGCCTTCATGGACGCATTATTTATATATTGACATGTAAGATTTGAAAAATGCGTCTGTTTAAAGAACTAAGTAGTCCAAATATGTTGCTTTTATCTCTGCTTTCTTTGAATTATTACCTCCGCTGAAGAAGGTATTGTTACCTCCGCCGAAGGAGGTATTGTTTTCACTGGCGTTTGTAGGTTTGTTTATTTATTTGTCAGCAGGATAACTCAAAAAGTACTGAACGAATTCGTATGAAACTTTGTGGAGTTGTTGGAAATGCCAAAAGAAACAAGTGATTAAATTTTGGCATCTCTAAGTGCTTTTTTAATATGCAAATGAGCAAAATACTACTACTAATAATAATGAAATGGGGTCTCTATTCAGGGAGTAGGAAAGAACAAACGCTTAAAAATATTCATTGACGTAATATTGTTCATTTATCAGCTAAGGACTACGTCACTGGGTGCTTAAACTTCTTTCTCTTCCCGTCTTCCTCTAATATAATATTAAATAAAATATAACGCTAATATTAAGAGCATGATGGAGAAAAGAAAGGAGTTTAAACATCCAGTGACATATTTCTGAATTGACTAATAAATAGTATGACGTCAATGGATATTTTTTAGGATGGCTCTCTCCTCACTCATTATTCACCAAACACACCTACTTATGTAGACATATATGACTGGATTGTAATTCTGTTAAGTGATTCATTAGGTGGGGATCGGCGGAGGTTTGCACTCTCTGAGTGTATACATGCCTCTAGTTTTCAATGGCGTTGGTTTGTTGGTTTGTTTGTCAGCAAGATAACTCAAAAAGTACGGAACGAATTCAAATGAAACTTTGTGGAGTTGTTGGAAATGCCAAAAAAACAAGTGATTAAATTTTGGCATCTCTGAGTGCAGAATTCAGATGCAAAACGAGCTAAATACTAATAAATATTTCAAGTTAGCCTACTCTCCCAATAGATGTCGCTGTGCTGTAAATTCGGGTGCCGGGAGCATCTTCCTCTCGAAATTTCCGTCGAGGGGAACCCTCCCCCGTCCCTCTACGCCGCCCCAGTCGTGAAAAATCCGCCTCGAAAGGCTCATAAGGACCCCGTGACGGCGGAGGTTTGCACTCTCTGAGTGTATATATTTGATAATACATTTGAAACGATAAGAAAAAACAATAATAAGTAGATTTTTATATATAAATTCTGCATCTAAAAATATAACTAATTGGATTTGAAAGGATTTTAT
Source organism: Caligus rogercresseyi (assembly GCA_013387185.1). Taxonomy (NCBI): domain Eukaryota; kingdom Metazoa; phylum Arthropoda; class Copepoda; order Siphonostomatoida; family Caligidae; genus Caligus; species Caligus rogercresseyi. The sequence goes on along the minus strand of CP045895.1, from coordinate 6,909,174 downwards.
TAGCCATATGAATCTTTTTTTAGGGGCCTTCTCTTTCGTATATATTACCAATATTGGTCTCAAATAAATTGTTTGCGCTTACTATTTTGTAAACAATGTTAATTTATGGCTTTCTAAGTAAGGATCCTGAACTGAGACTGGCTTCGAAAGTCATTGCAAAACTTCAATCTATTCTAGCGAGTACCAGGTTCAAGAGCCATAAAATTTCCACAAGGATAGCGGAGCTGGCTTTTAAAGAATATAATATCTCTGGAAACATTTTTAAAGATGCATTTACATTATAATTTTTATAAGCCATGTGTTTTTTTCAGGCTTGTGAGCGTTCAGATTTTTTTGCGTTCAGCGTTCCGTTCAGTGTTAAAAAAATAGCGTTCCGTTCAGCGTCCCTTTTAATGCTTTTGTGTTCAGCGTTCAAATATTAAAAAAAAAACATTGTGTAATTTTGAATCTATTTAGGGTTTTTATAAAAAAATGAGCCCGAACCGATTTTCAAATGATATAAATTTGTTGACTGGATCTATCCCTGAGGTCCGCAGAACGTCTATATTCACAACATCAGAGGGTCTTTTTTTAGAAAAGAATTTCCAAAAAAAGTGATGACATTTTCTTTTTTTAGAAAAAGAATTTCCGAAAAAGAGATAACGTTTTTTTAGAAAAGAATCTCCAAAAAAATGTGATGACGTTTTTTTTAGAAAAAGTCTCCAAAAAAGTGATGACGTTTTTTTAGAAAAGAATCTCCGAAAAAAGTGATGACGTTTTTTTTAAAAATAAATCTCCAAACAAAGTCCAAGAAATGTTTGGAAAAATTGAACACTGAACACAAAACTCTTTTTTTTGCGTTCAACGTTCAGCGTTCAAAAAAAAAGTTCCGTTCCGCGTTCCGTTCATTGAACGTGCGTTCAGCTGAACGCTGTTCAATTTTGCGTTCCGTTCACAAGCCTGGTTTTTTAAAACCATATTTCAATATTATATGTCTTTCTCCTTTTAGTCTTTGTATAATCTGTGCTTATTATTTGTTGATTATTGATAATTTATTAACTGATAGAATAAATGTATGTCTCCCATTTTGATAAAAAATAACTTCCCATGATCCATTATGGCAAAATGATAGAAAGTCTTGGAGCTCCAATCTAACTAATAACAGGATCCACTATATACTTTAAAAAAATTGGAAGATTTATTCATAGAGATATAAAGACATAGAGAGCTTATTGGATTCTTCAGAGAAATACGTCATATTGCCCAATATAAACACATATTTCTATCTCTATGGTCGACTTACGATGACGTAGTATAAAGTACTTTGTTTTTTTTGAACACACAGAATACAGCTGAACGATGTTTCTCTGCTATTGAAGGGAATCAGCTCTCTATATCTTTATATCTCTATGGATTTATTATGTCCGTTTCTGCAGCTGATGACAAAGAAGAGAAGTAAGGAATTAATATTATCCCTTGAGAAGTCACCATGTCTTAAGGAGTACTAGAAAAAGGGAGAAATGACAAAATGTATGCTATCCAGTGACGTCATTTTAAGGGACGACTTTGGGTTGAAACATTACGTAGGACTTGACATTTATTGCTTGATTTTCATTTTTCTATCCCAAGACTCCGTCATGTTTATATAATGGGTCAGCAGCCATTATAAATCCATGGATGTATTCAAACCATAGAAATATAAATATATAGAGAGCTTATTTCCTTCAATAGCAGAGATACATTGTTCAGCTGTATTCTGTGTCCAATATAAACAAAGTAATTTGATCTACGTCATCCTAAGCTGATCATAGAGATAGAAAGATTTGTTGAGTTTGGGCAATATGACGTATTCCTCTGAAGAATCCAATATGTCTTTATATCTCTATGATTAAAACAGCTCTTTAGGTAGTCTGGATTTTTCTTCGTTGTTAACTATCCAGTTATTATATAGGTCGGTGACTTGATCTGGACCAAGGCGCCATCTTTGATTCTTCTCTAAAAGAATACATTTTCTTCTCTTCCTCTTACAATGACAAAGTCATAAATTCATCATTATTATCCCGTTATTTGGAAATAAACTATGAACAAACTCTTTATATGTACCTCACTGACTCACAGGCCTATTTGAATATATTTAGTGTATTAAAATATGCAAACACATATTTTCAAGGAAAGCGTCACAACTATTTATGATTGTAAATATGTATATTCCATACTTTGTCGCTCAGATTTAGACTGGGTTCATGCTTAAAAAGACAATGAGTGTGTTTATTATAGTAAATGTGCCGAGACACCTCTTTTCAAAAGTTGAAGGAGACATAATAGATGTCATATGATGACGATGAGCAATTTCGTCAAGGATAATACTTTAAAATATATAAGCACATTATCTTAAGTCTGTATATGCAGGGTCGTTTTATTTATCAGGAGTATCATGCATTTCAAAGCATCTCGTTCAGGCAAAGAAGCCTATAAAAAAGCTTAAAATTATATGATTATTTGAAAGCTCCAGGATGTGAATACGGATCTGCTTAAACTTATTTTTGAAAAGAGAATCCCTATTTTTTCTTCTTGGGTGTTAAAAGAAAACGGACTATATATCATTCTTTAGGAATTATGACGTCATATTATTGATATCTTTTAACTACCTTGATTGATATATGATGCATGTCAAAGATAAGACACAATTATTGCATACAAGCGGCTCGAGTGATGCTTTTGATCATGGAAATCAAAACTACTTGGACATGAACATCAATATATATTGACTATGGGAATTAAAGGGTAAACTAGAGGGTACGAAACTCAATTACTTTTTAAAAGACCATCTACGTAAGTCAAAAGGCTAAAGATAGGGATATAGAAAAGTCTTTTCTCGCAAACACATTAATAAACATGATTTTTTTCAATTGGTACTACTGTATCTTTTATTTTTCTATGTCCGATAGTCAGAGTGATGACCATTTACCGACAGATATGAACAAACAAGGTACTTGATACTACGTCATCGTAAGCTGACCATAGAGATATAAGCATAACACAATGACGTATTTCTCTTCCCTCCAATAGAAGAGAAACATCGTTCAGCTATATCCTTGACACAATGACGTATTTCTCTGACGAGTCCAATCAGCTCTCTATATCTTTATGTTATATCTCTATGGTTCAAACCGGAGGAGTCACTTCAAAGAATTCGACAATGACGTCATAGAATTAGGCCCATGAAGAAGAGACAATGAGTATTTTAAGGATGGATTCCTTCATTTTGAATTGAGCTTCACTCCTCAACAGCCGTTAGTGGAGCGATACTTCAAAATACCAACTTAATTCTTCTTAATTAATGTCTTATAAATTGATTAAAATATTATAAGATACAACTTGCAATAACTCTAAAAATCGAGAAAAAATACTTCATACAAACTGGAGCCCGTTTTGATTGAATGACGATATTATTAAATAATTATATATTTTTCAATTGGTGAAATTAACCTATTTTTTTGCTTTGGGATCTTTTCAATTAAGTTGAATGATAAAGTCCTTCCCCCCTCGAGAGGCAATTCCGCACCCTCAAGAATGAGAGTTGACCCATAAGTGGTTAGACTTGCTATTATTTATTTGTGACGATTTAAAATCTGTTCATAATAGATTTTTCAGCAGCACTAATCAGATGTGGTCCTTTATGAACAGATTAAAGAGGCCAACTCTAAGTTGTCTTGATAACAACTCTCCCCCTAGATCCTTCAATCCTCTACTCAAAATAACCTTCAACTACCTAAAAAACAACTATGTGTGTTTATGGGGGCTTCATCTTACACGACCCTTAAAAACCCTTATCACCACCTGCTCCCATATTTTCTCTTCCCTTAATTTAAAATCACTCCAATTACCGCTATGTGTGACAACGCATCTCCCTCCTAATGACCATACTCGTAAAAAACAACCCATCAAGACATCATTGAGAACTGATCTCATTTATTCTTCATCGACCCTCCTGTTTTAAATAATATTAATAATGGGATCAAATAAACTTTCAGAGTCGAAAATGAACACTCTCATCATTGAAACCAGCTCGTAGCAATATTTTGGAAGCTCGAGTACGAAACCTGAATATTGGTGCTTATGAGGCAATTATTTAATCTGAAATGTGTTTGTGAAGGATATTGTTTATATTGTTTTAACAAAGAAAAGGGCACGTTAAAAAGATAGAACAAAGTTTGTATTTATTTTAGTTAAAAATATGACTGTTCGGCTTTTATAAGTTAGCTTATAAGTTATCTATATAATATAGTAAACAATATGTATTATATTTATTGTAATACCAGAGTACTAACTAACTTATAAATCTTAATAAAATATGAATACGTAATAAATAATTAAAGCACCCTTAATAAAAGCTACGCGTCAGTCACAGAATATTGTGCTTTTCTTTTCTAACTTTTATAGATCTGATGCGGACCACTCCATTGCAGGCAGCTCATTAAGGGTCCTACCTAACCTCGTTAAATACTAAAGCCCCCTCAACATAACTTCCTTATAAATCAGGGGGTTGTAACCGGCGTACCGCGGCCAGCGTACAGGCCCACGCGCCGCACTGTACGGATCCAGAACACTAACCATTAAGCATTAAGGGGTTTAAAATCTCGTCAATATGTTTTTATGTAAAACATTTTGTAGGTTCTGTGGCACTTTTATTTTGTTAGTCGGAACTTCTATGTCAAGATGTGAAACAGTTAAAGAAAAAAATGAAGAATAGTGATAATTCAAAAAGTATTTTGTTTCTTTATTGGATTTTATAGAACATATGTAGTATGGTTCAGGGGCAAATGCCATTAAATGTCTACTTTGTTTAAGAGCCAGAGATTAATTGTAGACTCTGTATCAGCTATTAAGCCACTTCAATATATTTGAAAATATAATCATATAGTAATTTTGACATTATGATGTTTGAACATTTTCTAGTGGATTTTTCTCCTTAAATAAACCTCTTAGAATTTTAGGTGAAGTAACCAATAACATTATTATTTTATGTAGATATCTAGATATAAATACATAATACTCACAAGGACGGGGTCTATTTTTAATTTTTGAGAGGGATAGATGACCGACAAGTTGTTGTTGTGGAGAGTATTTTGTTCTTTTTTCATTCTTTTCTTGGTTAGTTAGAGGGACGAGGAAATTAACAACAAAAAAATATATAATAGAAAATGTTTCAAACGCACCTGCTCAAAAGGAATTGGGTAAACAGCACGGCAATGGGAATAACAACAGATTGTCCATTGAAAACCATCGCCCAAAAACGAGTTTTCTTATTGTTAATATTATTATTTGTTGATCCATTGGCCTTGGAGTACATGATACTATATGTAGTCAGAGTGAGGAGTCTCAGGCTTGACCCCGGGTGTAGAACATATGAAGAAAAGGATCTGGAGCCAATAGTTCTAAAAAACCCTTTAAAGTTCGCTAAGGATTAATTTATTTCAAATGTCATAGTGTCTAATATTTTTTATTTATTGCGCATGCTTTAAAAACTTCTATTTTTATATGACTGATGACAAAGATCAATTACTACGAAAAATGGCCAACTGTTGGTTTTTTGCCTATTTTTCTTTTTTTTTAGATAAAAAAAATATTGATACATTTTTTTACAAATAAGTTGTATCTTTAAGCATTATAGTGTTATAATAAGTTCATTAAACCTAGTATCCTTTCAGCGAGGATGATCAAAATTGACCTCTCAGGAGTAAATGGGAGTCACTTCCATATTTAAGTTATATGAATAAGCATTAAGTCATCATATTTATTCTATCCAGCAATGGTTCTTTTCAATGATAGCAATTAAACAGTCTCTCGATTTCCATAAACTAATTTTAGTTGCCGTATAATACTTATTCTTTATTTGCCAAATGCAATCGGCAAAAAGTGCACTTGTTTGCAATATGTGCAGCCGCTATGAGGTCAAAAGCATTCAGTCGGAACTTCATAGAAAGATAGAAAACTGAGTCGGGAAATGGATGTTTATTGGTGAATTAAAGGATCCTTCAAATACAGACTTATTATTTTACATTGAGAGCAGGTAAGCATTCATGTTTTTATTATTTATTTAATGACTGGTGAAAAAAAAAGAACGTTGCAATGCAAGTCGGATACTCTTGGTACCATTTAAAAAACAAAATATGCATTTTTGCATCATAAAACTTAATTTAAAAGTTAAAATATACACTCAGAGAGTGCAAACCTCCGCCGTCACGGGGTCCTTATGAGCCTTCCGAGGCGGATTTTTCACAACTGGGGCGGCGTAGAGGGACGGGGGAGGGTTCCCCTCGAAGGAAATTCCGAGAGAAAGACGCTCCCGGCACTCGATTTCACAGCACAGCGACATCTATTGGCAGAGTAGGCAAACTTGAAATATTTATTAGTATTTAGCTCATTTTGCATCTTAATTCTGGACTCAGAGATGCCAAAATTTAATCACTTGTTTCTTTTGGCATTTCCGACAACTCACAAAGTTTCATCCGAATCGGTTCCGCACTTTTTGAGTTATCCTGCTGACAAACAAACCTACAAAGTAACAAACCAACGCCAGTGAAAACAATACCTCCTTCGGCAGAGGTAATAAAATATTTTTTTTGTCAGTGAAGAAACGAGAAATTATATTTCATTAGTGTCTAAATCATTATTATATAATGCCTTTTTGCTGTTATTTTTAAGTTTTCATTGACATTGTCAGGGCTTTTAGCAATTGGGAAATATAGTGTTATGTATATATTTTCGAAACTGAGAGGCAAACTTACTAATGGGTTGCTATTATTTCAATATCATATGGAATTAATAATAAGCTTGGAAAATATATATGATACAAAAAACTAGATATTTAAACAATTAGAGTTTGTGTGCGTATTTTATCAAAGAGGCTCAAGATGAGTGGAGGATAATAATGATCAAATTCACAAGAGTTTTGTTAACAACTGAGTGTGTTCTCCCTATTGCGATAAAAGATGTATTTCGTTTCTCATGAGAAGCTATCCAAAGTGTTTTGTTGTTTACACAGATGCGTAAAATCTGCTGGCTCAGCAGATTTTTTTGTGGGGGAGAAAGGGAGAGTGATTTTCATAGACTGGGAAACACAATACAACATGCAGGGAGTGTTTGCTCAGTGATCATTACTGCATTTCGTATTAGATAATAATATTCAGTTTCCCAAGATGGAACATCCCTCTCAAGTTTCTCCATCCTTCATGATTTGCTTCATTTGCGTTTCTCAAGAGAAAGTAGATAGAAGTACATTCCCGTGGAGTGGCCTCTTCATCAACGAATGACAACCCCCCCGCTCAATAACTGTTATTACAATTGTTGGCTTCATAAGGGGGAGGGTTGGAGGAATCGTGATTCAATATATTAGAACAAACATTGAAATACTGTCGTATAACCATCAGCCTTTTGTTTGTTTGATCCATGAATACGAATTAAAGCCGAGTTTGGATAAAAAGGCGGAATTGAAGTAACTATCCTAGGTTATATCCTAGAACACATAATCAATTTAAACATGTTGTTTACTCCTTCTCGGGAAGCCAAACAGGTAATCAATGTTGAATTTGTAAATAGCTGTGATTTGCTTTACCTCTGGGTAATGTTGGTTAATTCATTTTTGAGCCATCATTCTCATAGGACAATAAATATATATATCAGACTTGTTGACGTTCGCGAAAAATTGTCGTTCGTCGTTCACCAAAAGTTATAGTTCGTTCTTAATCGTTATTTTTAAATTGAATCGTTCATTGTTCGTTTGTCGTTTGTCATTCAGAAAAAAAATTCCGACGTTTTTTTAATAAAGGAATTTTATACCATGCCAATGAAAAGTCTTGTCTTTTTTTGGCGCCAAAAATGAACGACGAACGATTAGAGATTTTCATTATCGTTCGTCGTTCGTCAAAAACTTTGTCGTTCGTCGTTCATCGTTCGCGAACGACAACAAATGAACGAAAAATCCACAATTCTGATATATATATATATATTTCTTGTTAATTAAAACAATATATTGAAATTATTAAATATGTGTTTTGCTCATTAGTAAGGGATTGTGCCAGAAAAATAAGATACAGGGGACTAAATGTGTACTTATCTTTCGGCGCCAAAAAGTTTAATAAATCTTTTATTCTTTTTAAAGTCTCCTACCCCGTTCAACAAAAAAGATATATAGTATGATGCTCCACCTGTCAGATGTTTTGATGCTACTCCTTAAGTATCTTTGACAGACGATGATTGACCATATTCTTCACAATTGAAGTAACTGGATAAACAGATTAATAGAGAAAATATTCATTGGTTGGACCATATATTAAAAAAGTATAAAGTAGCTTTGTTCATTTGTTTGATTGATACTTGTAATATCAGAAAACCAAGAGACTTCGATTTTTTATTCCTATCTATAAGACTTTCTCTCAGTTTAAAATTAAGATATTAACATATGAAAATGTTTTTGTATGAATAACATACCTTTTATGGTGTGCACCCTAATAAAAAATGGACAAATGCTCACAGTATTTTGTCTTTATTACAAATAAATAACAGAAAGGCTTCCATTGAACACTGTTATGGCTTATTGGCATTTAACACTTTAAATATTATGGTGATTGCCAATTCAAACTGTTAATAAAATTCACTTAATTTTGGATTGCCATAGGAGTTATCAGGTCTCTGGCCTCCCTTACAACCAGATGATGAGTGATCTGCGATCCAGTTGTTGATGGGCCTATTCTTGACCTCTAATATTGATCTTGATTATCTCCATTATGATTGTCTGAGTAATTATGAATGACTTGTGAGCAGATGTTTTTTATAACATTAAGGTTGTGAGCAAATTTCTTATGAGCATATGTATTTTTTTTCATTAAGGTGACTCTATTTCTTGTGAGCAATTGTCATGGAATCGATTTTCGTACGCAAAACTTTTTTTCTTGGCCCAATATATTATCAACAAAATTTCATCTTATACAAAAAGTTCATTTTTTGTTTAAAATATAAAACAAACAGATCACTTAAGGGACAATTTTAACAATTCATTTAAAAAGACAGAAAATTATGAAAATAATAAATTTATCAATTTAACAAGGTATTGGAAAATAAAATGACAATTGGTAAAATCTCTGATAAGTTGGCGTCCTTAATAGTATGCAATGTATAAACGATGAATTGGATCTTGGTAATGACGGCGTCGCATTTGGCAGTAGGAGAAGCTACAATAAAGTCCTCTTCACTAACAGTTGTGTGAAATCGTTCTTTTTTTAAATATTCAATATATATTTCAATACAATTTTTCAAATACATCCAATTACAATGACTTGTGATATGTTAAAAAAGGTATAATACAAATGAGGGTGGGTATCAAAAGATTGATAGGGAAACAGGTAATTCATTATTAAAAGATAACAATAATAAAACCAAAAGCCTGCAAAGCTGTATCAACTCTTAAAAATAATTATTTATGTGACATCGTGTTTTGTATATAACTTTTTAAAGAAAACCGCCTTGTTTGTTGACTATGTTGTTGCTGATCTAAGAGTTTCTATGCTTTGGACCACGTATTTTCGTATCCCTGCTGGAATGCATCTTCCGTTGACCCTGCATGCATAGAGGAGCCCTTGCACCGAGGAGATTATATGCTCTATGTGGAAGGCCTTCCCATATCGAGGTGAGGTAGAAATTAGCCAATCAGACGGTTCCAGTGTTGTTCCATAAGCTCTTACTATTTCTTCTTCCACGGCACGGATAACTGGGAGGATTTTCTGACAAAAGTAAAAGAAGTGAAAGGATGTCTCCCTCACTTCTTTACACCAATGACAGACCTGATCTTCTGGGTTCGCCCTGGATTTACTCAAGAAGAGCGAGGAAGTGGCTTGCCGGTACCTCAGCCATTTAGTGAAATTCTTAAATAATATTGCGTGCAGCTTCGTATGTGTATTTTAAGTTTGGGCACTTCGTACACAACACTTTGATGGCTTCAGTTTTGAGTTTTTAAGAATAGTTCAGGTTACATATTTATTTTTGCGAATTGTATTCTATTGAATTGTAGTATCCGATAGGATATAAATAAACATTAGAACGTTTAAATTACTCTTTCAAACCTAGGATCAATGATTTTCCCGAATTTACAATATTTATTTTTAACAAACTATATTAATCTTTTTTATATGATAGTTGATTGAAATGTTTGGATCATCGAAAATGTTATCTTTATAGTTTTTATATGTCAAAGTATTTTTAAAGGGGAATAATGTCTTTAGATTAGAGTTTGTTTGTTGCTGAAGATGGTTTTTGTCATATGATGTCACATGTTTATTATGTCATTGAAAATAAGCTCATATTTGAGATTATTAAAAACCTACTGAGTATATTGGGAGAGGTTAGGAAATAAGTAATGTTTAATCATTGGCATCATCTTTCATTGTCTCTCTCGTTTACCGATATATATATATATATATATATATATATATATATATATATATATATATATATATATATATATATATATATATATATATATATATATATATATATATATATATATATATATATGTATATTATCAGGAAACGACCGGGTACCCGACCTGTTTTTTTGAGTGTCCTGGCCCAGGCCGGGACTTTTTAAGGAAATTGTTTTCTAAAAAACGTCGTCACTTTTTCCCGAATTTTTTTTGTGAGCCCAGCTTGAAAAATTTAAGTCCCGGCCCAGCCCGGGTCCCGACGAAAAAAAGTGTCCCGGTCGTTTCCTGATATATATATATGTCAAAGTAAAAAAAATATATAATGTTTTATAAATACATATATGTAAATATAAATATTTAGATTTGGCCAACATTATATATATATATATATATATATATATATATATATTATATATATATATAGGGTTGTTCTTATTTTTCGAATGTTTGAAATGTTAGCAACTTTGTGGATTTTCTGTTTCTTTGTGATAAAAGAAGATGACATACAAAGTTTGAACAAAATCGGTCAACATTACGAGGTCGCGCAACGAGGTCAAAGTTTTAAAAATTTAGTAAAAATATAGTTTTCCGCAAATTTCTTCAAAATGGTGGACGTTACAGACTTCAATAATAATTATTAATTTAAAGGAAATCTAATTTACTACCAGACGTATGTTTGATGTTTTTTAATAAAACAAAGTTTTCAGTAAAAACAAGGAAAAAAATGAAGTGTGTATTGTTAGCTTATTTCATAGCTTTTTTGTATCAATTAACTTCACTCGCCTGTAGAAGATGACTTGTTCGCTTCAGAGTAAAATAGTACTTTTAAGTATAGTAAAACTTTAGATGATAAATCCAAAAATGACCTTGGTTGCATTCTATCAATTCAGAATTCAGTACAATCTGAGTTTCCATCATATGATTCAGAGCCTGTATTGACCTATAAGAAATCGATTATGAAAAAAATAAAATAATGTGTTTCTTAGATGTGCGTCAAGGTATCCTCTCAAAATTTTACTTTGTCTCTGACGCATTTATAATCCATTATATGCGTCATTTTGTACGCGAGATAGGCTTTTTTTAATGTACATATAACTCTCTACTTATTAAATTGATATGATTTAGTATACCAAAATATTAAAGCTGGTTAACTAAGCTTTCATTTGATATATTTTGTGTTCTAAAAATCACTATACTTTAAGAGATATAAGCAAATACATCTTTGCACGTACTCTCCCCCAAAAATTGATCTTTTGATATGAGAATATACGATTACCATTTGGTAACGGCAGTTAGTGTAACCTGGATAGGAAGAAAAAAAGAAGGGAGAGAAGTGAGGCAAAATACTCCCTCCCTTCTCTTTCTCTTTCTATCCAGGTAACACTAACATGATTACCAGATGGTAATCGTATATTCTCATATCAAAAGATCAATTTTTGGGGAGAGTACGTATTTGCTTATATCTCTTAAAGTATAGCGATTTTTAGAACACCAAACATATCAAATGAAAGCTTGGTTAACCAGCTTTAATATTTTGGTATACTAAATCATGTCAATTTAATAATAGAGAGTTATATGTACATTAAAAAAAGCCTATCTCGCGTACAAAATGACGCATATAATGGATTATAAATGCGTCAGAGACAAAGTAAAATTTTGAGAGGATACCTTGACGCACATCTAAGAAACACATTATGATTTATTTTTTTCATAATCGATTTCTTATAGGTCAATACAGGCTCTGAATCATATGATGTAAACTCAGATTGTACTGAATTCTGAATTGATAGAATGCAACCAAGGTCATTTTTGGATTTATCATCTAAAGTTTTACTAAACTTAAAAGTACTATTTTACTCTGAAGCGAACAAGTCATCTTCTACAGGCGAGTGAAGTTAATTGATACAAAAAGCTATGAAATAAGCTAACAATACACACTCCCTTTTTTCTTGTTTTTACTGAAAACTTTGTTTTATTAAAAAACATCAAACATACGTCTGGTAGTAAATTAGATTTCCTTTAAATTAATAATTATTATTGAAGTCTGTAACGTCCACCATTTTGAAGAAATTTGCGGAAAACTATATTTTTACTAAATTTTTAAAATTTTGACCTCGTTGTGCGACCTCGTAATGTTGACCATTTTGTTCAAACTTTGTATGTCGTCTTCTTTTATCACCAAGAAACAGAAAATCCACAAAGTTGCTAACATTTCAAACATTTGAAAAATAAGAACAACCCTAATATATATATATATATATATATATATATATATATATATATATATATATATATATATATATATATATATATATATATACAGGGGCGGAGTGGCCACTGGAGTACCGGGACTATTCCCGGTGGGCCGTTGTCCTCAAGAAACATAAACGGCCGTAACAGCCTCTCAACGGCCCAGTAAAAAAGAATCACTTGCAGCCCTCAACCTGGATGTGTTTTGTTGTGTAGGATGTGTCACCGATGGAGCGGCCAACATGAAGGGCACTACAAAGGCTTCTCTGCTCTCATAAGAAGTTCCCAACCAAATACATGTTTGGTGCAATACACATGTGCTAAATCTGGGATTAGCAGATACAACAGGCAGTACCATTCAGAGCACCACACTTTTAAACCTTTCTTATGGCATTGCTGTCATCAATAGAGAATCATACAAAAGGATGAGACAGTGGAAGCAAACCAGCACCGACAGGCGTCACAGGAGGCTGCATCCCATAGGCCAGACACGGTGGTGGGCAAAAGATGCTGCGCTCAAAAAGGTATTTTGGTGTTTTTTTTGCCTATTTGGTTCGATAGAATTGCATATGCGGACGTGGTCTTGACACTGCTGTTTCTGCAACAAGGCCAGACCATGAAGGCAACAACTAGAACCAAAGTGAAAGGCTACATTGAGTGTCTCCTCAAATTTGAGACAGTGCTGACAGCCCATATTTTTATGAATATTTTTTGCCAGATCTGACCACTGTCAAAATATATTCAAGCCAGTGGGATGGACCTCCTGACTGCACATCGTCTAGTGATGGGAACAGAGGATGGACTTAAAAAATGTGTGTGAGACTTCAATAGTGGGAAGGAAGCTGCAGACCGGTTCGTGGAATGGGCTAATGGTGAGTTGGGACAAGGAAAAGATTGAAGTGGAGGTAGCCCTTCCTGAATAAAGACAGACGAAAAAGAAAAGCAAGCCTGGAGAGCTGCCAGAAGATGAACCCTTGTAAGCAGCTGAGAGGGACTTTAAGGTGAATGTCCATAGTCTCATCATAGACACCATCCCCAAAGCATTCATCAGCGCTTTACTGCTAATGGAAAGCTTTCCTCTGATTTTACCTGACTCGATTCTAATAATTTCCCTGAAGTAAAGTACAAGGGACTTCCGTCATCTACAATGCACCATCTTAGCAGCTATTTGATGGCATTTAATGACCAAGCAATTGCTGATATATAAAAACAAAACTGAAGAGCTTAGCCACCCACTGGGAGAGATTAAAGCTGTCTGCCCGTGAAGAGTACAAGGTAAGACGCTCGGAAGAAGAATTACCAGAAGGCAAAGAGGAAGGAGAAGGGAATGGGCGAAGCAATGTGGAAGGTCCAGAATTGAAAAGTGTTAACTGCAGAATGTGCAAGAATTGTGCCCCCTTTATTATGTCATCTTGTCACAGTGCAATTTAATCACAGACGCCTACCACACACTTTGTCTGGCATACAAATTTCTTCTTACTTTGTCAATTACTCAAGTATCATGTGAGCGATGTTCAAGCATGATCCTAGTTACAAATGATGGCTTTCCCACTGGTGTTTAAAGGCACCTGAATTGGTTAGACAAAAATTATAATAAAGTATTGTTGTGCAAACCTCAAGCCTTTACATTTTGTAAAGTGGAGGTCATGAACTTGGCAAACAATTAGTGGCAAATGTAAAGTCACCTTACAAATTGTTATGTTATAAATTGTGTGAAAAGTTACAGTACCATAACGCAAATTAATGACAGTTAAAAAAATAAAACATAATAGTGTACTAAAATTTTAATAATATATTTTTACATATAAGTATATAAATAAAAGAACGTACAATCTATATTTATATAACCTTTCAAAGACCATAAAAATATGATAGTATAAAGTGTGTACGTATTGAGGCCGGTATAAGGCCAGCTAGAGCAAAATTGTCCCGATGGATAATTTTTTCCACTCCGCCCCTGTATATATATATAAATAATATATATATATATATACTAACGGGATAATAAACAGAAAAAGCAAAAAATAGTCCACTTAAACAGATATTTGAATACATACAACAGTTTCAACTTGGTGAAAACAAATAAGAAATCTTTGGAATAGAAAAATACAATTAATGTTTACTTACGTCACCCAACTGAAATGACGTCATTGGGTAGCATATAATTTGTCATTTCTTCCTTTTTGTATTACTCCTTAAGACTTGATATTTAGACTACTTTGACTGTTCACGGGATAAAAACCATTCCTTCCTTTCTTCTTTCTTTCTGGCAGAAACAAAGTTCTTCCTATTCTTCTTTCTGTTTATTGGGCATTCAGTTGGGTAGGTACTCTAGATTAGTCCTGGTGAACACATCCATGTTATCGCTTTTTAAACAGCTATTATAGCAAGTCAACTCTTATTTTAAATTATTAAAATGTTCACATATATTCAGGGGTGGTAAGATCAAATCCGGCGTTTTTCTTCTCTCAACTTAAAATACACATAAAATCATTCATTTCTGTTCAATTTTATTTATTTAGACATTAAAATGCTCGTACAGATGTATAAATTCTGCTTATTTAATCCCTCGCCTTCTGCGTCGATGACACGCTGGATCCTGACGCGGAAGGAGGAGCAGGCCTGACCACAAGGGCCCTGTCCAACTTCCTGGCCTGCTTAAATATGGAGTTGATCAGGGCGGCCTTGGTGTTGTGAGCCAGTCGGTTGGTGTGTCACTCAAGGTAGCCCCAGAAAAAATAGTCCATAGGATTCAAATCGGGAGAGCTAGGGGGCCAGTGGGTCTTGGGGACGAAGCCAACCTTGAGTTTGTTGCTGTGACAACGCAAATCCTCATTCAAACAGGCCAACAAAGTTACGTGAGAAACGTCCAGCTCCTTGGCGACATCCCTGATGGACCTGCTGGGGTCGTGCTCGAAGATGTCTGTCACCTTCTGATGAAGTCGGGGGTCCTGGTCTTGCGGGCGCTGCTGGAGGGCCTGAAGGCCCTGTCGACGACAGCACGAGAGTCCTTGGTATCCTTCAGCTGCTGCTTGAGCTTAGCAACCCTTCTTCTGTCGATCCCGAGCAACTCAGAGACCTTGGTGTTGCCTTTATACAAAGAATCTGGATAACGGCACACCTGCGTTCTTGCTCGTTCCAGATAACAGGCTATAGATTTCCATACGCGGCCATGACGATGATAAAATTCAACTGAAATGATCTATCATATGTCGGCTGTCTGATAAAAAATCAGCTGCGCGGATCGGATGACGTCATCCTGTTAAAGGATGTCCTGAACACTCGCCCGATTTGATCTTACCACCCTGTACAGCACAGGTATATAAAAAGGATGCTAATACGTATAAAATACAAAAATAAACATTATAATTTAAAATTTAGCATCGAACTTGAACAAACAATAAAGTTTTATATAATTAACAAGTATTAAAAGAATAAGCTGTAAAACACATTAAAAATAAGTTAAATCATGCAAATTTCTTAAAATTCTTGATTATTTTCCTCAAAATTAGGTAAAAGCGATGACTTTAGTCGGGTATTAATAGCCGTGAATGTCCATGATGAACTGTCCAACGATGGGGGTTTGAGTGAAAAGGCCGCGTATCTTCCTGCAGCTCCAAGCAGGATCCCTCGGATCTCTCCCGGTCATATGGTTCATATTTTGCAAGCTTCTTTGCTATCAAGGCCTTTGTGTTTAAAAGGGCAAAATCTAGCGCCTTCGTTTTGTCGGAGATTTTCATTCCTCTTGAGGAGATTCCAAACATAATTATGGTTCTAAAACTGGATGACGACCTGTCGTCTAGGCCACCAACATGAGAAAGATAAATATTTTGAGTTGTACAATGGCTGGGCAATCAACGAATGCATGGCTTGTATGATTATATAACATTCAGCAGTCCTTACAGAGCCTGTAGAATTTTATGAGTCCTGCCGAAATTTGAAATTGTGCCGTGAACTTTATTCCATCACAAATGTTTTTGAGTGAGGATAGAATCCTTTTTTCATATTTGGATGTAGTGAATATTTTTTGTTGTTAAAAAAGCATACATTTCTTCTTTATCATTTTCAAAACCCATTGAAATTTTTAAATTCCATTGGCATAGAGTGTTTAATCCTCTTGTCTTTCTTTGGAGAGGAAACAAGAACCTTCCATCAACAAAAAGAGACCCAAGCCTATATCATGCAAAGAGAGAGCACTTTTTTGTGCAGTGCCATTTTTTCCATGGCAACAGGATCTCAAAGGCTTTTGAATAATGCTTTTTGTGGCAATTCCGCCGGATGATATCCACCACTGAGTTGTCAAGGAAATCGGGAGTACATTTCCATAAGATTCGCTTGGCTGCCCCTCAAAATGGGGATATATTTGACTTTATGTTATTGGTCAGGTCCGATCCAAATAGCAGTTGTGTATACAGAGGACCACTAGAAGCCAGTCTTCTCCATTCCACTGTAGGATGCTTCGTGAGGCTAAGGAAGATTTTGATATAAATTTCTGGGATTATTTTTCTCAATAGAGAAATCCCTCCGCCAAGAGCTGCTCTCGGACGTTTAATAGCTTCAATATGCGACTTATGAAAAAAGGGTCCCAAGCCAAGAGTCTTCCTCTCGTATACAAAGTTCTGCTAGAAAGGGAGATGCTGTGGCTTTATACAGGAACAGGGGTACAATTCTCGAATTTTACAGGTCTATTCCCTTTTGAAGAATCAAACCTCTCCATTCGTTTATGTTTGTATATACTTGAGAATTTAACTTAGTCCAATTTGAAACAAGTCAAGTCTTTTCTCCCCACAGCAAGGAAAAGACATGCAGTTGTCAAAGGGGATGAAATTCCGACCAACCATATAATTCTTTGTTAGGTCAATAATAAAAATGTTAATTTTCTCTCTCTCTCTCTTCTCCCTTGTATTGATGGATTTAGTATCTTCATTAACATTATAAGATATGCCACACATCCATAACTCAATTCGCCGTGTCGTTCAAAATGATAATACATGAGTTCCAATCATATTCTAAGCGAAGGAACATTCTCCTGAGAGAAGGGTATACCTATAATTTCTTTTCAACGAAAATATTGTAATATTACCGCTATTATGATTTTTCAAAATCAATTAACAAATTTCTATATATATATCTTGTTAGTTCAAATATCCAGCGGACTGTTTAATGATGATATAATTAAGTCAAGCAAGTCCCCACCGGGACTTTTTTATACCGTGATATTTTTGAATGAAAAGGCGCGTGTATAACAAAAACAAACAGTGGACACTAGTAATCACTTCACTCCTGGCTGTGGAGACATCAATTCAGATATATAAAAAAATAATTCCTTAAAACATCACGTGTATTTTATCATAGGACTCATCCATGTCACTTATTACCAATTAATGTTCAGGAACTGAAGAAACCCTTAACGGTCTTGAGACATAACAATTTTTAAATATATCATCATGCACGATAAAAAAAATAATTGCTCCAACGATATGCCATTTAAAAATAAGAAAAATTGCGTTGCCAACTGAAACAATATTCTAGGGTGAGTCTGTGAAAGCATTCAAGAAAATACTCAATTATTCATGTGTTTATTTTGTAAATACCTTGAAAATACAATATATCATTAAAACATAATAACTTATTATGTTCTTATAATATTGAAGAAAGTCATAGATAATACCGAACCTTATTATTAATAATGCTGTGTTATCTATGATTTTTTTTTATAGGAGGGGGGATCATTATATGTAAGGTTTCTTTGAGGTGCTTAATGAGCTCCATTAAATCTAAAAAAATCATTAATGAGGAAAGTAAACATGTCGCACCTATAAAGACGACGGTTGTAGCCAGGAGACATTGTGGAGACATCAAATGGGGGTTGGATCAATTTATTTTTTTCAAAAGGAGTGATTTTATCAGTGTTCTAAATGTATAAATATGATTAAATATACATTTGCGTGTGTGACTTGACACCTGAAATACTTAAAGAGGTTATTTTTCAATACCATTTTAAAACTTAAACTTATTTTTTTCTAAAGAAAAAGAGGATTTTTATTTAAAAAGAAATATCAATCCTATCTTTCCTCTGTTCCCCAAACATATATATGTAATGTTAGAATATATGGAGGCATGGAACATCAATTCAGACTATGACGAATTACAATATCTAATTTACTCCATTTATTTACCATTGCTTTTGACACTTGAGTATATTTTGTACATTTTCAAATTTCATTGCATTGCTGAGAACTTGCTTCTTTATATTTTTCAAGGCCTGGTGTCTGGTTGGCAGTATGTGGCTCTTCCGTTCCGATGCTACGTCTGATATTGCGTCTTTTCACATGCTCAAAAAATGACCCACAATAATTTATCAAATGTTATCAATGTCTAAAGGGTATATATATAAAAGGATATATATATATATTCTGTCATTTGTAGCTTTAAATAATAAAAGTAACACTCAGCATATAGACCTTATACATTATTCTCAAAGGAAAAGAGAAGACGATTAATAAAATAAATTATATTTCAAATATAAGTTAATACAAAAAATGAGACCATCCATCGCGTGATTACATATCATAACAAAAAGAATCGAGAGTTATAATTTTTGCCTATATGGTTCGACAGAATTGCATTCGACTAGATATAAATAAGCATTATAGCATTAGCGTTATAATATTGACCCATCAACTGAAGAA
Source organism: Caligus rogercresseyi (assembly GCA_013387185.1). Lineage (NCBI taxonomy): Eukaryota > Metazoa > Arthropoda > Copepoda > Siphonostomatoida > Caligidae > Caligus > Caligus rogercresseyi. The sequence goes on along the minus strand of CP045895.1, from coordinate 6,889,772 downwards.
AGGAAGATTTCATCATTGTTGAAGAGGCATCATAGCACCATTAATTATCATTTAGCACCATTGATAATAATGCTGCAAGAAATTACCTCAACCTCTTTGTCAACATGAGCCGTACTTTTAGGTGTTTTATAATTAAGTACTATTGCATACCTAAAAACAATTTGGATATTCATCAACCAACCCTCCTCACAAAGGCAAGTCTCATACTTATGATGAGTCCTGCTTCTGAGACCATTTACAGCCGTATAATTTTAAGCAATCAGACAGCACTTTAGTCCCTTTGAGATCTTTAGTCTGTAATTAGGAAACTGTCTGTTCTTTTCCATATCATGTGCACCTATATGAGTTTATTCCTTGGATTATCCTCTTATAACTTCATAAATATGGTTTTTTTTTTTTGACGATTGTATTATTATAAGTAACAATAGCTGTAGAAATAATATATATTAATAAAAATTCTTCTCCCTAGCCGAAAGAGATTTATTTTTGAGGCAGCTGTGTCAATACCTCATGAATATCCGTCAAGGAAATCTCAAAAATAATGGATCCTAAAGATCTTTGTTTTTTTTCCCAATACTCTATATGGTCAGAGTAAGACATTATATTATGTAGACAAAATATAATTTCTCATTATACGTAAGACGGAGTACATAATTTGCAATTTGCAAACGTTTTCTTCTACAGATTATCATTAGAAATAAAAATATATGAGTATGTAATTCTTATACGAAACTCTGCCTATAATACATTATATACCGTAAAACCTGTGTTAGCGGCCATATAGAGGCCCTTACCGATAGCAGTCTACCCAATTCCCCCAAAGAAACAAAATTGTAACATCAATCTTCTATAAAGCGCCCTCTTTTTAATGTGAATCAGTTTATTTTGGTCTCCTTCCTTGACTGTAGATAAAGTACGTATGTATTTCAAAGAATAACTCTTTACAATAGAGCATCAAGATGTTAAGGATTTCAAGGATTAAATTGCTCACTAAAACTTTTTACGGAAGAAATAATGGTGTTTTTTTTAATTAACAAAGGAGGAGTATACAAGGTTGATTGATCATATCTTTTAGCGTTTAAAGGATGGTATAATTATTGTAATCATTCCTCATTGCTATTTTATTTAGATAGGTAATGATATTATGTATATGGATTGTTTTACTTTGTGACCCCACGAGTTAAGCCGAATAGATGGAAACGTCTCTTGGATGTTTCCAAGATAAGCTTAACGCTTGGATGCAGTTTTTTGCACAAGCCACCTAATGCACCCTGAATTGTTTGGCTGATTATCACCAGCATTTTGAAGGCCATTCAATCTCCAGTTTATTTATTAGTACTGAGGTCGGAGGTTGGTTGAAGAATGGACCATCCCATTGAGAAAAAAAACAGTTGTTGGATTGATCTATGACATTAAACAACTGACCTAGTTTATGACCACATACTCAACAGATAGTTTGTGTTTGCTCGACTTAAAAAGAAGATTGAAAGGGGAGGGCTTTAATGTACGAAATTATTGCTATACTGCCGTTCCTCTAAATCGATTGCAATACCCGCATTCACAGTTGCTTTTTTCCTTCCTTCTCAAGTAGGTAAAACGATAAGTCTGATTTCCAACTTGGCTAACATATATCATTACAAAATCTTCAAGTTTATTTTTATAATTACAAAATAATTGTGGTATAATTATGTAACATTTGCAATTATAAATATGTCGATGTCGTAATAAACATAGACGCTAAAACTGTTTAAAAATAGGGGTGCTCAACACGGCATTCAAACTTTGAATACATCTATATTTCAAAATAAAAGTCATGGAGAACTAACTGTTTTGTGCAGATTAGTTGGATGCAAAATGTATAAAAACGAAAAGGTTACCTATAGATGAATGATCGATTTTACTTCGAAGGACCCATATATGTTGGTCTCTTTCTGCTATTAAAAATACCCTTAATTATTCCCAATTTGTCCATAAATGAATAGAAGGATTGGATTAAAATTTAAATTCCTTTTTATACATATTTTAAACTGAAATATATGCGCCTTGGATAAATCCCTGGACCACCTGAGATTATCTTTTCTTCTTCAATGGGTATGCTGCTGACAAACTGAGGGGATTTTACTAGTATCCTATGGGAACATGAAATTCTTTGTTTGTAATCTTGTTTCTGGTATTGTCCCTTTATTGATGAAATAAACTTAATTATCATCAGATTGGAGTCTCCCATGGAGGTGTTGATGGATTTAGATAGATAAATTGATGAGAGAGGCATAATAAACTATACTTTCTTTAAAAGATGCAAGACTAATCTTTAAAGATATATATATATATATATCAGAGCTGCGACTACCGAATGTAAATCGGTATTCGATACTACCGACGGTAGATTTCAAATACCGAACCGATTATACGATATTCGGTAGAAAATACCGAATGTATTTGAAAGTATGACTTTTGTGACATACACATCGTTCAACTGTCGCTTTGCCCAAGCACTCCCTCGTTTGAAGAACTTGAACTTGTAAAATAAATAAACAACTACAACTTATAGTATTATAGAGCAGATACATAAATAGACATTCAATATAAGCTTATGCTATGTATTGAATACTAGAGTACATGAAAGTGAATTTCATATCGGACAATAAGAGACAGTAAATGATAAAAAAAATCTATAGCCTTCCATTTCCAACAAAATCAAAGTACATGTATAATTTATATAAGATTAGTATGTATTAAATTTCAAATAATCACAAAAATATTATAACAAATAATGTATTTAATTTCCTTTATATAAACTGTCCGATATTAAATGCATATTAAGAAGTAAAAGCAGATACATAAATAAATTTTTTCTTTTCTAATCTACCGTACCGAATATCGATTGATACTGTAGATATAAAATAATATCTACTGAATACCGATATCGATCAGTAGAAGGTATATACCGAATATCGAACCAGCGGTAAATTTTTCTACCGAATCCCAGCTCTGATGTATATATATTTATAAATCAATATATATATATATATATATATATATATATATATATATATATATATATATATATATATATATATATATATATATATATATATATATATATATACAACGATATTTGTATCGCCTGGGCAACTTCTTGGACAGAAGAAGAAAAAGAAAAGAAATGGAATGAAGTCTCCTTGGTCTCCCCCACCATTATCATCTTTCTTTCCCTGGATCCACTCTTGACTTACTCATGAAATAATTAAGGTAGAATTTGAGGAGTTCAATCAAAGGATTCGTAAGTGAAGGCATGAATGTAGGACTATTATACTTTAAAAAATGATATTCTTCTCCCCGAGTTGATGTTCACAGCCGAGAGTGCTTCATTACATAATGGGTTTTAAATGATTCCCTCTCATCTTCTTTATACCATTACATTTTAAAATATCTAAGGAATACATCAAGAATGCATGTTATTGATTGTGGGCTTTTCCTTCGGAAAAAATAAGAAAGGCTCTTTTTTTTTTTTTTTTTTTTTTTTTTGCCTATTTGGCTCGATAGAATTGCATCCGATAGGATATAAATAAGCATTATAGCATTATAGTTAGTCTATCGAACCTAGGATCTTATCAATGAGGTAGACCAAAATGACCATCCCCTCTCGGGATTCGAACCTGCGCCCCAACATTAACATTATGAGAAATCCAATAAACTCTTTAGCAAACGACTTTGTCTTATCAAGGTCATAAACCTTATCCCTTATTAATAATGTAGATATCGTCAAATATAATGAATATATATTCATCTTATCTTCATAAATTCGCGGCTCACATGTGACGCTTTCACCAATATTGGGCTCGTAAAAGTATTTTTATCAGTTAATCTCATTAAAGGGAAACTATTTACACCACTTGTTACAATGCTTAGTTCATTAGAATATTCTGTAGGTCTCAGAGTTTTTTTTTGTAATCCACATAACTACATTAAAAACAGGTTTTCTATACATTTTATGGTAGATGTTTTGGATTGTTTTTATCAGGTCCTTGATACTGAAAAAAGTGTTATAAATACCAATTTAAAATTATAAGTCGTCACTTGCAAATAACAACTAGAAATATTTTTCAAAGCCCTAAAAAATATAATTGAATTTAAAAAAGTTGAAGAATATCAGAATATTCAAAATAGGGACTACATTTCATTAGAATTCCTATTTTTTTCTTAATCAAGAGTGTTGATTCCATATTTGTCACTTGTACGGTAGTATTATTAAATATTATATATATATATATATATATACATATATATATAATATATATATATATATATAATTATATATATATATAATTATATATATCAGGAAACGACCGGGTACCCGGCCCTGGTCTCGGCTGTTTTTTGAACGTCCTGGCCCGGTTGTTTAAAAATCACCAGGCCGGGACTTTAATATATTCGTTCCTTCGTCATTCTGAAAGTGACGATGTTTTTTTATTAGAAAATAATTTTTCGTATTATAAAAAAAAATATTTTTTAAAAAACGTCATCATTTTCAGAATGACGAAGGAACGAATATATTAAGTCCCGGCCCGGTTTTGGCCTGGCCAGCTTGAAAAATTTAAGTCCCGGTCGTTTCCTGATATATATATATATTCCAATTCAATTTTACAGAATGTACATAAAATACATATAAACCAAAGTTAATACATCAAAATGAAACACAAATAAACAAATAAATAATAACTTATTTTGTTGTCTTTGCTTTAATTAACTTCAATATATGATATTGGAATAGTCTATTATAAAGGTCACATTGATCCAACCCCTTGAGGAGAGTTCACAAAGAATAAACTCTCATAATGCCAACTGCTTCTTTTTATTTTTCAAGCTCTAGATGGGAATTTTAGATTGATATCACTATATAAATATCAAATATATTTTTTACAGCATACATATATCAATATGCTTTGTTTTCATGAATTATTTAACATTAATTTTATTCATATATTTTTAACAATATAACATTTTAGATCTTTGGATCTCCTTTTCGAATCCTTATTCCACAAATGTCACATAAATTAAATGACTATGAAAGGTCGTATATTTTAATAATCCCTTAAAAAATATAGCAAAATTGAATAATATGACTTCAACAAATCCAAAGTATCAGGAGGAATTCATGTAGGAATTCAGATGCAATTGCCTTCATTGATCGACGATCAGTTGAAAGGATGGAATCTTTAGCTTTATATCAATTCACAGGTGAAATGATAATAATTTCTTTCCAGAACCTTGAATTCATTGACTTTTGTTTGATTTTGACCATGATCTGGTCAATGTTGTGAGCCTTATCCAGAGGCACGGGAAGACATTTTTGGCAGGGGGTGCTGTTTGTGGGGGACGAACTTTTGAACGGTAGCTTTATTTTCATATCAGTTTCGAAGCTCCGCCACCAGGGGGTGCTGCCGCACCTCCGCACCCCCAGTTCCCGCGCCACTGGCCTTATCACAAGGCAAATAATTTTCATTTGATTTGAGTAATTCAATTATAATAACTGCTGAGTAATTCCTTGTGTGTATAATTGTTAATCTATGATGATAAAAAAAACCCGATTGACTCGGGAAGTGAATCAAGGACCCCCCCTCCCCTCCAAAGATAAAAGCCGTTAACGGTTTTAAAAGCATTAGTTATAATTTAATAAGGGGTACTTAGAGCTCTGTCGTCTTTATCTATAATTTTATGGTAAAAAAAGAAAAGGTAGATCTGGTCTTTTCACATTCTCTCAATGTGAGTGTGTATGTCTTGACTACTTCCTCTCAAATATTAACATTTAAGCATGATCCTGGAATATATATATAGGTATATATATATACCTATGTATATATATATACATATCAGGAAACGACCGAGACACCTTTCTTCGCCGGGACCCGGGCCGGGACTTAAATTTTTCAAGCCGGGTCGGGCCAAAACCGGGCCAGGACTTAATATATATTTTAGTTCCTTTGACAATCTGAAGTGACGAATTTCCCAACAAAGCAAAAGTGACGACTTTTTTTAGCATACAATATTTCCGAACTTCCTTGCTAAAAAAAAACGTCCCGGCCCGGTGCCTAAAACTGGGACACCAGGCCGGGCCGGGACGCTCAAAAAACAGCCGGGACCGGGCCGGGACACGGTTGTTTCCTGGTATATATATATGTATATATATATATATAAGATAGTAACAGACCTACATTATATCATTGGAAATATTAATATTCCGTAGAGAATTTGCTTTACTGAGCCCTGTATACCGAGTGTATGGACACAATCTGTCACATTTTTACGACAATATTACTCCATAAAATCCACAACTCTCAAAACAATCGCTAGATTGCCATGAAAACAGATACGTCCCCAGAGTCAAGAAGTCAAGGTTATTGCCACTGCCATGATCATTTGGGTCATATCAAGTGAGGGTCATTTCATGCCGAGATAGGTCTCAGAATGAACATGGACATATATTTGCAGGTCCTGTGTGGTCATTGATTTAGTCTGTTGTCAGGGCAGGCCGTGGATGTGGCAGCAGGATTAGGATTCGGCCAACATTATATATTTATACACAAACACACACACACACATATATATATATTATATATATATATATCGACCGGTGTATGAACAAATGGACCAGGAAAATACGGCCTATGGAGAAAGACCCATGAAAAATTGACCAGGAAGAAAAGACCAAGATATAAAAAGAAAATGATGACTTATGGAAAGGACCAAATGCATGGTAAGACATGTGTTTGAGTGGAAAACAACTAAATATTGAACTAATACTATTTTTGTAATTTGAACTTTGTAAAAATTTATTTTTTCATTTATGGATAATTATTGTATTTGTTTAGTTGGGGGGGGGGGGGGGCAAAGATGTATAAAGGTCATTTATTCCATGCTTCATATTTTCCTTCTCTATATTGGTTCTTCATTCTCCTGGTCCATTTCTTCTCGGGCCATTTCTTCCTAATATCATAACAACCATAGCTTCGTCATGAGGTAAATATTTTTTCTTTTCATTATTTATAAAAAAACTAATTCAACACGTTGATAAAAAATAATTTGTTTTTCTATTCAAAAAATTATAAATCTATGTCTTTTTTGTATACATTTTATTTCTCCTCTCATAATATCACTTCATATATCGCCATGTGGCGTAGAACTTGCTCCTTTTTAAACTGTCGTAAACTAATTAATCGCTCTCTATATCATTGTTTGCTTCCATACAAATCTTTTGAGTACATATACATGTTTCTCACGCAAGGATGCCCAGGAATTCATCTTTATTCGCATGATTAATCAAATTTATCGTTCACTTGGAATGTATATCCTAAGGTGATTGAATCATTATTGAAAGGAATACAATGGGAATTAATCATAAAAAAACTTGTTGAAAATAATCTTTAAAAAATATTCGGCTATTATTAAGGCGCATTCTTCCATGAGACACATTCTTTTAAATGGATTACTCACGACGCTTTTCCTTTTTGGGCTAAAATAAGAAAAATAAGAGTCTCGAAGAGATACTTTTAATAGCTGCTGCTGCTATGAGGATCATGCAATATCAACAAGACACTTCCTACATAAATTGCAATTATAAAATTGAGATTATGATTTGAAAATATTTCTATGGCGTTTTGCTGAGCGCCATCCTTATTAATGCCTCAGAACTTCCACAATAGCTTCCTATCGCACTAATATGAGTTTGTAAAGACCCTAATGACAAAAGATATTTAAAAAATAATCAACAACAAGAGGACTCAGAGAGTGTAAACCTCCGCCGATCCCACCAAATGAATCACTTGGTCTTTTTGTCATTTGCAATAGATGTCGCTGTGCTTTGCTCTCCTCTTTGAGAGCACAGCACAGCGACATCTATTGGCAGAGTAAGCTAACTGGAAATATTTATTAGTATTTAGCTCATTTTGCATCTTAATTCTGCACTCAGAGATGCCAAAATTTAATCACTTGTTCCTTTGTGGCATTTCCAACATCTCACAAAGTTTCATCCGAATCCGTTCAGCACTTTTTGAGTTATCCTGCGGACAAACAACAAACCAACCAACAAACCAACGCCAGTGAAAACATACCTCCTTCGGCGGAGTAATAAAAATACCCAGCGTGAAGTTACCTTGATCTCATAGCAAAAGAGAATAATGAACTCTACGCATAAGGATGTTCCATTTCATACTGAAAGCAGTTTATTTTTTATTCCCCTTGTAGGGAATGCGAGTACGTTATTCAGTCATAGTTATTCCTGTCTTTGAAGTATGTTAGACAAGTATATTATAATAAGTAATCATTTTTAACTATTATATTGTTTTCCCTTCATTTTGATTGAACCAACATCCCTTAATACTGACTCTTGGACTCTTACACGTAAATAAAGTATTTTCCTACTTAGTCCCATAATTTATTTAAAATTCTCCCAAAAAATAATATTTTTAAATTAAATAATAAAATTCGGAGCTCGATAGCCGTGCGTGTTAAGGCGTGTTCAACTCTCAATGTTGGGGGCGCAGGTTCGAATCCCGAGAGGGGATGGTCATTTTTGGTCTACCTCATTAATAGATCCTAGGTTCGATAGACTAATTATAACGCTATAATGCTTATTTATATCCTATCGGATGCAATTCTATCGAACTATAAAGGCAAAAAAAAAAAAAAAAAAAAAAAAAAATTGATATATATTACTATAATATACTAACTATATTTAAAAAAAGATTAAACTATGCCTTTTACTGCTTTAATTTTTTAGCTAATACATGAATCTATGGAGTTATATAAAATGTATATATATATATGTATATATATTATAAATTTACAACTCTTAAGTCATCGATTGGTATGTATATAGTTTTTTTCTTAAGTAAAGATCTTCATCGGTTCCTAGCATAATATTTTTCGACAAGTCCTCTCAAATGAACCTCCTTAACACAACCTCTCCCTCCAGCCCGCTGCTCAACGTCCTCCTGGAGAACTGTGTCAAGGAAATGTTTTTCAAGGGAATGCCAAGTCCTTTGATTTCATTATCATAGACTTGCATTGTTCAAAAAAATATATTTTTCAAAGTTACTTGTTGGAGTTGGAGGAGGTAAGAGTCTGTTGCTACCCATTGAAGAACCAAAACCAAGTCATTCACAAAACACCATTCCAATCCCTTTATGTCATACCTCATTAAACCATGACGACTTATTAAAAACTACACCTTTTTCATCTCAGTACGAGCCGACCCAAGTCATTGTTCAATGGAATGAATAGCATATAAAGATTTTTAACGAATGCTCATTTCTCTCGTCTTTTCTTCTCATGCATTCAGTGGCAGAAGGACAGATATTGTTAAGGGGGAAATATATTTTTTTTAAATCCCTTGTTGCATTCCACGAGACTATATGTACAGGAGGATCAAAGATTTCCGAAGAGGAATTAATTTGAATGCTTCTAGAAAACAGAATTTTCCATATACACATAAGGAGAATTAGGGATATATATATATATATATAATGTATATATATATATATATATATATATATATATATATATATATATATATATATATATATATATATATATATATATATATATACACACACAGTGTTGGTCGAATATTACTTTGAAAGTAGTATGTAATATACTACTTTTTACTGCTAGTAATATTTAAAAAAATATTAGTTATTACTTCTCAAAAGTAATATACTACTTTATATTAGATATTACTTTTTTGAGCATTCCGAAACAATTAGTTAAGGCAATTCAAACAGGATTTGTAAAATCCTCACCAAACCTAGTTTTTATTTTATAATAATCCTATATGTGTTATTGCAATATTATAAGTGAGCACATGGCTCAAACATTATAAAGTCGGTGAATTCACAGACTAAATAAATGACTTCTGACATTATGAGAGAGACATAGGTTTAACTGTCCAGCCCAAGCCCTCGGGCCCCGCATGTCGATTGAGGCTTTTAGGGTTGAAACCCACCGCCAACCCTAATTTCAATGAGAAAAAAAGGTGGCGAAGGTTTCGATACCCAAAAATAGACTAAATCGACAGGTGACACGAGGACTTGGCTGAATTTGAATGAAAAATAGGGTCCATAGTAGGGTTGGCGTGAGTTTCACCCCTAAATAAAAGCCTATATCAGCAGGCAGGACCCGAGGGCTTGGGGTGTATGATATTGAAAGTAAGGACTCCTTTTATACCAAGCCAGAGTTGGCGGTGAGTTTCAACCCTAAATAAAAGCCTATATCAGCAGGCAGGACCCGAGGGCTTGGGTGTATGAGATTAAAATTTGGACTCTTTTTATACCTAACCAGAGTTGGCGGTGGGTTTCAACCCTAAATAAAAGCCTATATCAACAGGCGGGACCCGAGGGCTTGGGGTGTATATGATTGAAAGTAAGGACTCCTTTTATACCAAGCCAGAGTTGGCGGTGGTTTTCAACCTAAATAATAGCCCATAACTGCAGGCGGGACCCGAGGGTTTGGGGTGTATAATATTGTAAATTAGGGTTCCTCTCATTTCTAATTAGGGTTGGCGGTGGGTTTCAATACCTAAAAGCCTCAATGGACATCCGGGGCCCGAGGCTTTGAGGAACTTATTTTCTTTACGATAAAATACGAAAAAGGTGTTCTGTGTGTTTGAGTCTAATGGAATCCCCTGTCTTAAATATCAATATTGACGTGCACTTTCAATTTTATTAATAAGCAGGATTATGTCCACTGGGTGACGTCACATACATCACAGTTCATTCATTTTCATCAAAAATGCCTGTCGACTTTTTTTTTTCACGAAAGTAATATGTAAATAGGATATTACATATTTCTTATTACTTGAAAGTAGTATCTAATATGTTTGTTCTCTCTAGTTAGTCGCAGTAATTAACTATATTACTCGCACGCGCGTTAGGGAACAACACTGAATATATATATATATATATATATATATATATATATATATATATATATATATACTATATATATTATCTTTATATAGATATACTTATATATCTTTAAAGATACACCTTGAAGCTTGTTTCTTATGTCTCTTTCTATTTATTTATCTGAATTCATCAACACCCCCATGGGAGATGCCAATCGTATGAATAATAAGTTTATTTCATCACATATTGGGAACAATACCAGAAACAAGATTACAAACAAAGAATTTCATGTTCCCATAGGATACTAGTAAATCCCCTTAGTTGTCAGCAGCATACCCATTGAAGAAGAAAAGATAATCTCGGGTAGTCCAGGGATTTATCCAAGGCGCATATATTTCATTTAAAATATGTATCAAAAGGAATTTTTATTTTAATCCAATCCTTCTTATTAATTTATGGGCAAATTGGAATAATTAAGGGGTATTTTAATAGCAGAAAGAGGCCAACATATATGGGTCCTTCCAAGTAAAACGATCATTCATCTATAGGTAAAAGTAGTGTATTTTAATATCATCAGGTTTAGATGTACGGAATGTTCTTCCTTGTTTTTATATCTTCTTTTATACGAAGTACTGATGTACGGATATATTACACTATGTAACAAAATTAAGATCTTTGTTTGCCCCTGGGCTGAAGTTTCTAAATTGAGTCCCATTTTTACGTAGATTCCAAAAATGCCACCCAAAATATCGTCCGAAAAAAGGATTGGACTTTATAGCCTTTTTTTTGAAAATCAGGATTTTCATCATTTCTAATGGTTCAGGGCCAGTTATCTTCGTGCAAAGTAAGAATAACCACAAATGTCAGTGGTATTTATTTTTCTACTATATCTGTGCATTTCAAATCAGTTTTTTATAATTTATATATCTTTCGTACTATTCGAAAAATTTCATATATATTCATTTATATTTCAAAAGTTGATCATTTTTTAGTGTTCTATTTAAGCGGCTATATATTTTTTGTTTAGAGTCTATTGACTAAAATCAATATGTAATATATTTTGGTATATCTCAATGCATTTCAGACAGTTTTTATAATTTCGATATCTGGCATGAAAGTAAAGAAAAGATCATTTAGTAGGACGAAGTATGATCATATTAAGTAACTACTTTTAGGTGATTATTGAGGTTGCATTTGCAAGAAATCACCCTGTGTCAGCAACAAAAGTATGTCCATCTACAAACGTTTGGGTACGATGCTACGGACGAGGTAGACCAAAGTGGATCCCTTGAACTGTCGTGGAATCCGTGGAAACTACCGTGTGGAAAGTGAAGTGTGGAGACGTCGTTTTCAAAAGACACCTCAACCAACTTCGCCCTCGAAAGACATATGAATCAGCTCCGTCTTCGACGGCCTCGCTGATTGGGGGCTGATGTAGTGTTTTTAATATCATCAGGGTTAGATGTAGGGAATGTTTCTTCCTTGTTTTTTATATCTTCTTTTTATACGAAGTACTGATGTACGGATATATTATTATTCCCCTTATTCTCTTTTATGTATATGTGTCAGTGTGCTTCTGGACCCCTTCCTATGAATATATAGCCCACCATATTTATCTCCCTGCATTGTTCTTTATCCTTAGTTTGGCGACGAGTCGGGATACTAACTATTCCCTTTCTGGGTTCAGGTACGGCCTCCGTTATTCATACATAACAGTAACCTTTTTCGTTTTTTATACATTTTGCATCCAAACTATCTGCACAAAACAAATTAGGTCTCCATTACTTTTATTTTGAAATATAGATGTATTCAGAGTTTTGAAAACCGTGTTCAGCCTCTCTATTTTTGAACAGTTGTAGCGTCTATGTTTGTTATGACATCGACATATTTCAAATAGCAAATGTACATAATTATACCATAATTATAATAATATAATATATATATAATATATATATAATATATGTATAATATATATATATATATATATATATATATATATATATATATATATAAAGTAGGGGATGTTATGTTTGGGGGGGGGGGGGGCAGCATTCAATTTGCCCGAATTTTAGCAAGAACAATAGGACCGTTCCTAAGACTGGACTGGACCGGACCGAATAAATTGGGACTGACACAACGCTATGTATGATTAATTTTCCAGGAAGTACCAACTATTCGTAACCACTTAATCAGTAATCAAAAAATTGTTAGGTCCAAATCCTACATGGCAATTTTAAGAGATCACAATTTTTTTAACAAGAACTGTTAAATCGTTGAAAAAATGATCGAATGAAGAAAGAAATGAAGATTAATGTTTTGTTTATAGTAATTACATTCTATTCATTACACAATATTTATTTGGTTAAAATTCTAAATCCAGTTGCTTTCATAATTTCATATTTTTTCTTCAACTTAAATGCCCGAATACCTTAGCCAATTTGCCCGAATTTGAGAAGTCACCCGAATTTAGGAGGGGGGGGGGGCAGTTTTCCTCGCCTTTATATATATCGATATATATATATATATATATATATATATATATATATATATATATATATTATATATATATAAAGTATATTATTAAAGCTATAAGCATACAATGAGTCACCTTTATCAATAACCGAAAAATGACATGAATAATCTATTTTTATCCTTTCCAAAAGATTCAATTTGAAGGAGTCTCTTCTTACATCTGCAATGAACCTATACTAAGAGTTAAATCACTTTATATTTTAATTTCAAAAATCTTACAATAAAGAGTATATTTTGCCATCTTACAGATAGCGTGCTAAACATTCATAGCGCTAATAAGTAAAGTGCTTGCTTTCATTTATGGACGTTCTCGATAACTCACAATTAAATATAACTTTTTCAATCGGTGACTCAAGTTTTTTATTTTGTTTTTGTTTCCACACCTCATAGTCAGAGTGAGAATCTATTGATTGTCATGAACGGCCGAACAAATATTCATTACGTCCCGGAGTTTCTTTATCTAAAAAATAATAATAATTTTGTTTGTTTGTTCGTTTCCACTTACGATAGATTAGGTCTTGACAAAATTTTCAGTGAATTATTTGGGGATCTGAGAGTGTTTTATGGTGGTGGATACTCCCGTAAAATTCATTAATACCATTTTATTTATTCACAAAAACGTTTTTTTGTGATCTCTTAAAATTGCCATGTAGGATTTGGAACTAACTATCTTTTGATTACTTGATTAAGTGGTTACGAATAGTTGGTACTTCCTGGAAAATTAATCATACATAGCGTTGTGTAGGTCCCAATTTATTCGGTCCGATCCAGTCCAGTCTTAGGACCGGTCCTATCGGTCCATAGGACCGTCAGTCCTTGGGATCGACGGTCGTTGAGATTGTCTATGGTCAGTCCTTTAATTTTCCATAAAATGTTGAAAGAGTAATTATTAATACGTTCTAACTTCTAATATTATATGTATATATTATATTATAACTTGGCGTTAATTCAATAGCAACAAAGGGTTTACTACATGTATATTAGACAATTTGGAAACTTTTTTAAAAAATCCCAATAGTGGCTTCTCAGTATACGATCGTCGGTCATTATTCATTAAAGGTTTCTGTAAAATACTTTATTCACAACCCTTCGTTTCAACCACTATAAGCAAATATTTAGGTATTGCCATCAAGCATAGATGGTTATAGTTGTAAAAGTAATCAATATTTAATACTTATTATGTTATATTGTCATCAGCTCATTGAAGATGGTACTTTCCCCTGTATACAGGATTTATCATTTTCATAATATTAAAGATGTAGATGTAGGTTATGACCCCACAAATAATATTTCCCCTTTTTTAAGGACTGACAAAACGACTGGACCGGACCGGCTGGTCTGCAGTCCTCGGTCCAAAATAAGGACCAACAAACACAAGTCGTACAAATGTATGCTTGTTTTATTAAAAAAACCGTTTTCTATAATTTCTTGATAATGGTGTGTTAGATTTGGGCAGCATTTTTTATGTGGATGATTTCGGGCTACCAAGAATATTATTAAGTGGTTGATTGTTCTTGGAAAAAAATATAAGCAATTAAAAAATCACTTATTTGTTTCTTCAGCCCTCTATATCTACACTTATATATAAATATATATATATATATATATATATATATATATATATATATATATATATATATATATATATATATATATATATATATATATATATATATATATATATATATATATATATATATATATATATACCTGGTGCGGGACGGAAATTGCAACACTTACAAAAATCCGATTTGAGATTACGAGAGGTTTCGAACAAAATGTCTCGCTAAATAGCTTCGGTAGCAGGATTTATGTTTATGCTTTTATGTAATATCATAAATGATGTGATCGAAAGGGGGTCCAACCACCAGCATAAGAGCTCATGCCAAGGACCTGGTGTTGATGAGAGTAGGGTCAGGAGGGCTATCAAAGAGTGTGGTGGCAAGTCCCTAGTGATGTTGGAAGATCATTATTGACACCTCAAATCAAGTGACTCATCTCCACGTAGCGAGGGTCTGATTAATGACCTGAAATCTGCACCACCTGGAAGGATATCATCTTCAGTGATGAAAAGACCTGGACTGTGAATCCGATCGTATATAAAAGAAATGACCGGTTTTTGGCCTTTGAAGATGTTGATGAGGACCTTAGAACAATTACCACTACCAAACATCCAGCCTCAGCCATATCTCTGGGATTTGTGGCATCATCAGGGGACACAATGCCGTTGATTTGGTTTCCCCGAGGGTTTCGCTTGAATGCAGCCACGTACATTGAAGAACTGCACACCAAACTTTTGCCCTGGGCTCAGGTAACATTTCGAAACCAAGAACTGTTGCTCCATCAGGATGGAACACCACCCCATACAGCAAAAGCCATCTAATTTTTTTTTGTCAGAGAGCATCCCATTTTGGGGTAAGGTAAAGTGGCCTCCATGCCTCCCTGATGTAAAACCTTTGGACTTTTCTTTTTGGCGCATGTGCAGGGCAAGGCCAGTAAAATCCGTCACTCCAATATTGAACCGATGAAGGCCTCCATTGTTGAGCACTAGGATGGAATGAACTCTCATTACATACGGTCTGTCTGTCAGACCTTCAGGTCCCGTCTGGAGGCTGTTGTTGTTGTTAACGTCAGATATATAGAATAAAAAATTAAAATAGAGTTTTATTGACAGTTTATATTTTCATATTTTTCTGATCGAATCCTTTTAACAGACACATATAGGTGTAAACAATATACTAGGTAAGTTTTGCAATTTCCGTCCCGACACGTTATATATATATATAATATATATATATATATATATATATATATATATATATATAATATATATATATATATATATATATATATATATATATATATATATATTCAACCACTTTTCTATAGATAAGTTTGATATCCCAAAGAAAATAGTAGGACAAAGTGGTTTATTAATAATATTAGGTAATATTTGAAAAAGACCGTTACCCGTGAGAAAATAATATAAGTGTTCTTGTGGATGTTTTTTTCGATTTTAAAACATTTTCTCCGATTATCTGCGAAAATTTTATAAAGTATAAAAATAAAAACTAATTATAAACTAGAATGTTTATTTATGTTTTATTGTAAAAAGCACAATTTTCCTATTTTACTATTTATTTAAGTATGTTACTTTTTGTCACTTGGATAAATAAAGCCTTGCTGATGAGGAAAAAAAAAAATATATATATATATAATATAGTAAAACTATTCAGGGTAGTTGCAAAAATATATAAATGAATATGTGGATGTTTTTAAAACTCTCTTAACGGGTACGAGTGAAATGATGCCTTATTTGAAAGTGACATTCGTATTCACGTTTCTTTCATGCATACTTATCATATTCAAGAACGGAGCCTTCCTAGGGTTGTATCCTTGCTATTGCTCGTTATTATGCACGGCAGAGATCCATCTTTATTTCCGAGCATTCTCTCATCAACAATTTTCTTCACTTCCCCCTTTATGACTTCTCCATCAACCTTTATCACTTTTAATAAAAAAAATCCTTTTAATTTTATGATAGGACCAATTTGTGAGAAAACTCTTAGTTATTACTTTTAAACTAGGCTGGTAGAAAAAAGGTATGTAGCAAACATAATAATATTTCCTGCGTCATTGTAACATGTGGTTATTGGAGATGAGGTGAAGGACTATTAATAGTCACAACCATTCAAGAAGTACACACTCATGGATGACCACCACCTGGTGGACTTCCTGCCCAAAAAGAAAACTATTTTTATGTCACTATTTCTCCGTAGAAAGACCCATTATATCTGTATAAAAATAACTAGATCTGAGGGATCTTCCGCTCTATTTGACCACCCAAAAGACTGTTGTTGTTGTCAAATATTTATTTGTTTGTGGCACATCACTTCATAAATCCCAGTTGTAAAAATAGAATTATAATGTGAAAATGTCTTCTGTAAAAAATAATGACGTCATCTCTTTAAACAATTGTTCCGATAAGCTTTTGTGTGTCCATCAAGGGCTATTGAATAACAAGGGTCGTCCATATTGAAAAGACAGCTGACTTTTTGCTTACTGGTTACGTTTGATGACGTCACACGGACAAGAAAAATTTTTAATGTGTTTTCTTCCATAGAGATAAAAGATATACATAGAGAGCTTATTCCTTTCGGATGTATCTGTGTGTCCAATATAAACAAAGTAATTTGAACTACGTCATCGTAAGCTGATCATAGAGATAGAATCTATCTATATAATCAGCTTACGATGACGTAGTTCAAATTACTTTGTTTATAGTGAACACACAGAATACAGCTGAACGAGGATGTTTCTCTGCTATTTAAGGGAATCAGCTCTCTATATCTTCATATCTCTATGATTTCTTCCCGCTGTCGTCATCAAAAATCTCTCTCTTGACTAGACTGGTTGATGACGTTAAATAATAATAATAATAAGATTTCTGGCTTTGGCCATAGACACATAAATACATAAAGGGCTTATTGGTTATTCAGAAAAATACGTCATTGTGTCCAACATAAACAAATCTTCTATACGGCGTAAATCACAAAAAACTTTCATACCCTTTTGTCTTGTTGTGGTGAATCATTGTACCCCCAGATTGGCCACCTCTTCTCTGTCTCGCAAGACAAGGGGAATCATTAGGGTCATCATTCCTCTCAACATTCTTCATGACCATAAAATGGAGGATCATGTATCTGCAAATTGTTTCTCGTAGAACAGTTAAAGAATTAATATTGGGTAAATGGCAATAAGGCACTTCGTTTTTTAATATTATTTGAATGATTAAGAATGTAAATTATTTTTCTTGGAATTTATTTCTCTCTTCGTGGTGTTTCGACAAAAAATAAATTTAATAAATTGTTGTTACAGATTCTGAGGATGTTGCTAGTGATTGTGGTGATATTAGGAAGAAATAGTCCAGGATAAAATGTCCCAAGAAAAAATGGCCGAGGAAGAAATGACTCAAGACAGACAAAGGAGAATATTAAAGTAAGGAAAAACGGTCCAAATACATGGGTGGGCGGCAAGTATTTGAGTTGAATGCATCTAAATGCTGTACAGACACGATTTCTTATCTAAATTGAGAAATTAATGTCAAAAGATATTTTTTACAAGTAGAGATTAATATTTTCGATATTGTCTTTACATTTAGTTGAGTTAACTTGAATACTTATACAAAATTGGTAGTGTATAAAATATGTATACCAATATAACTAACAACACTTTATTATAAACACATAATAATTGTGAATAAGGTTTTATTTCAGATACATACCGATATTTAGAATCCCTTTAATCGTATAAAAAATGAAAACTAATCTAAGTCTAAATTCTTAGTTATAACTAAATAATTAGTTTTAAATTTTATAACTTCAAAAGTACAATTTTACATATACAAATTTCGATCTGCTAAATTATTTTATGAGTATTATTGACGATTTTATAACACATGTGATCCATTTGTAAGTGTATAAATTAATATGTTATCGATGTGATTAAATGTTTACATGAAATATAGTTGTACTAGGTACCAAAAAAATGAAAACTAATCTAAGTCTAAATTCTGATACGTTTAATTTTTGGAAAAATGAAAGTTTTTAGTTTCATGAGCACCAGCAAAATGATAATAACTTAGTGTTTCATCCATTTTCCATATTAATAAGAAATACTACTTTTATTCCCGTTATTTAATTATTTTTATGGCCTTATTCTGTGATTGGTATATATTGACTGTACAAAAGAAACAAAATAGTTGATAAAGATAATCATCGCAGAGGTCAAACTTTTAATCGTTTAACGCTATGTTTTTTAAGGGTTACCCTTCATTACTATTCGCTAGTCTTCAAAAATGAGGAACAACAAAAAAATATATTCCAAGATGATTTTTATGTCAATAATAAAAAATATCCACGGTGCTAATAACTTCTTCATGGTCTTTTGTGCGCATTTTGTTGAGACAAAAAATTAAAAGTAAATTATTCCGATTTACTCGATATTACATACCTATTTTCCTATGACGCCTGTCTTTTTGATTCGTAAAAGATCATAATTCAAGTTTACCATCATCCTTTCCTCATTGTTTATTCAAAGAAAACTTGAATAAACCATAGAGATATAAAAATATAGAGAGCTTATTGGACTCATCAGAGAAATACGTCATTGTGTCAAGAATATAGCAGAACGACGATGTTTCTCTGCTATGGGAGAGAAGAGAAATACGTCATTGTGTTGTGTTTATATCTCTATGACTCTATCTCTATGATCAGCTTACGATGACGTAGTATCAATTACTTTGTTTATAGTGGACACACAGAAACAATAGAACGCTGTTTCTCTGCTATTGAAGGGAATCATCTCTCTATATATTTATATCTCTATGGAATAAACCCTTCGACTTTAGATAGCTTATTATGTCATTACGGAGACACATGTTTATTAAGTGATAAAGGCAAAATTGACGTAATAGTGATCAATAGTTATTTTTGTGCTATTTTAACTATTTATTTTTAATATTCCTAAGGTACCTCATAAAAATACGAAGAAAAAAATAAATTATGATATAAGAATAAGCAACACCATTTCTCGATCAGAAAAATGATTGAATATAACTTACAAAATTCTAAAAGAATGTAAATAATAAAGCTTATACAAAAGATAAAAATAAAGTTTTCATGTATGTATTGGAGAAACATTTTTGATGGGCCCTTCTAGAGAGGGATTCTCAGCAGAATTCGAAATTCCATAGAAAACTGTCTATATGCGAAAGATATGCTACCAGAAAATATTTGTACTTCCAAGGGAGATGCCATCTAGAGGGTTTTACTTGAACTAAGAAATTTGAGGAATATATTACACAATAGAGATCCAATACGATCTAAAAGCTCTAAAAAAGATACGACATCTTCACGGAAGATGTAGAGCGATGTCCACTACGGAAATAATCAAAATATCTTGACTTTTCTTGGAGTCCTCATAGTTCATTCCCGGAACAACCGGGGAACATCTCGAACTGCCTCTGCATATTAAGGTCTGACACTTTATACCCTACGATGTAGCGGTTTGAGATACCGTAGGAAAGGTATGACTGTTGGTGTTCGTGATCAATCACCGGTTGATTATTTCGTCCAGCCACTGTATGACAAATGTTCATTGACGATAATTAGAGCCTCAACTACGCCAAAAAGCCAACAAAAATTATTATAAGATACCTTAAAGATAAGAAGGTTATTGAACAACTTACAACTATAACTAGTCCGTCCAGACTGGAGATGAAGGACTTTTCACAAAATATAAAGTCCAGCTTTTTTGATCTCCGTTTTGAATGCAGAACTGTATCTTGGCGTGTGTACAGGAAAAATGGATTGGGCGTCTTTTTGGCATTCGTCGTCACTGATTATGTCATTCATGAACTCCCAATCATGCCGTAATAAAGATCATGTTGCTTATTTTGGGCATATTTACAGTTGAACGATATTTTTTTTAAATTGAAGGAAATAAACTATCAATGTATTTATATATCTATGGCTTTTGGCCATTCATGAAAGCATAAATAAACATACATGGTATACTATATATCTTGGTTCCACACTTTGTGTATTTTATTGGTGGTTGGAATAGTCCCCCTTGGCTTCATTGGCATCGGAGTATGATTTTGTCGCTTTAACGAGTAATTCCATGTTACTCTAACCAACTTTTTAACCAAAGTAACGCAATGGGTATACGGAAAATTTGCTTGACATTTATCAGTCCTCTTATCGGCTAGGGATTACTTTATACCCGACATAACATTGAAAGAGCAAAAAATGCTGTCGATTAGAAAATATAGAGACATCTTTCTTTTATTTCTCTGGCATGTCTTTTAATATAGTATCAAATTAATCCCAAACCTCTCCCTTTTTTCTATTATTATTGAGCTGTTGCTGTTATTATTATTGCATTATATTATTAAACAGCTTTGGAGGAGGAACTTTGATAAGGAGTTCCTTATTCCACAGGACTTGTGGACGAGAGGAACAAACATGTCCCTTTTTTAAATTATTAATAACATTTTAGAAGACATAAATCAAAAGCTGTTGTTGTTCTTATTATTTCTTTAAACAAACAGCTTGAGTTCTTCTATTCTTCATATCAGGGTTCCTCCTCAAGCTTTTTAATAATAGAAAAAAGGGAGATATTTGTGACTAATTTGATACTATAAAAAGAAAGATGTCTCCTTGTTTTTTAATCGACAGCTGTGTTTCTCTTTCTATTTCATGTTGGGTATAAAGTAATCCCTAGCCCTCTTATCAGTCATATAAAATTGAGTTTTTTGTTGCTTAATTTTACTTTTAAGTAAGGATACAAAGCTTTAAAGCTTTGTAACTCTGAAAGCCTAACTTTCCATATAGGTATATATAGGTTATTATAAAATACAAATTTCGTCTAACATATCTTTAGAAATGTTGCTTCTGATATGCGAGTTAATTCGAAAACAAGTTTATAAATAGCACAAAATGCTTAAAGAAGGTCGGTTGAGAAGGGTTAAATACGAGGCAAGCCAAGGACGGCCATCAACCGATGATCAAAATCGTTGATTAAACGTCAAAAAACATTATTAATTGGCTAGGGACGCTTTTATTACCGACCTGACATAGAAAGAGAAAAAAACTGAAAACATAGAGACATCTCTCTGGCCTCTCTTTTATAGTATTGAATTAATCACAAACCTCTCCCCTTTTCATAACAAAGCTGCTATTATTATTATTATTAAACAGCTTGATTTGTTTAACTCTAGAGGAGGAACCTTGATACGGAGTTCCCCCCTGTGTTCGGAGTCACTTATTCGACAGGATTCCTGGACGAGGGGAACTCCATCGTCTCTTGTCGGGACTGACTTGTTCTTATGGTAAGTAGTTCAATGCCTCCCTCATCACGGAAGGCTCTCTAGGCTTCCTCTCAAAGCTTATTAATTCTCTTAGCATTTTTTTGGCCGATTTGACGACGAGAGTGAAGGAGGAAGACAGTAAGACCGCCCCTCATAATTCATCTAGAAGATGGTGAGTGACGAGGAGACGCCCACCCGTTTCTCCTGTGCTCACACCATGATACGACTCTTCACGGAGACTCCCTCATCTTATATATATATATATAATATAAATCTTTATGACATATTCTAATAAATAATTTATTTGTTTTTCAGCGTAGCTGAGGCTCTGATTATCGTCATTCAACATATATCATAGCGTGACTGGACTAAATTATCAACCGAAGAGGGATCCAGGACGCCGGACAGTGATGTCGGATTGTAATCATTCATCTAAAAGTACGGAATGTACATCAAAGACAGTCCTCACGGAGGAGGCATGTGCGATAAACGACAAGGAGGACTGTGAAGCACGGATTGGGAGTTCATAGGGGACGTAGCCAGCGATGGTGAGTTCCGAGAATACGCCCAACCGTTTCTCCTGTGCTCACACCAAGATACGGCTTTTTATTTAAAATATAGACCAAACAAGAGAAACTCCCTAATATCTCTTCGGGATTGGCTTGGCTTGTGATTGTAAGTTATTCAACTATTAGTTCCTAAGGCATCTTCTTATAAATAATTTATTTGTTTTTCAGCATAGCTGAGGCTCTAATTATCGTCATTGACCATATATCATAGCGTGGCTGGACTAAATTATCAACCGAAGAGGGATCCAGGACGCCGGACAGTGATGTCGGATTGTAATCATTCATCTAAAAGTACGGAATGTACATCAAAGACAGTCCTCACGGAGGAGGCATGTGCGATAAACGACAAGGAGGACTGTGAAGCACGAATTGAGAGTCCATGGGGGACGTAGCCAACGGTTTCTCCTGTGCTCACATCAAGATACGGCTTTTCATTCAAAACCACCACACCCGAGTCGGACTGTGATGTGCAATATAAAATGTGTTATTTTGTGTTACAAATCAGATATATACTTTTTCAATAATAAAAACGATGGCTTTTATTTTAAAGTTTTACTGTTTTTCATAATAGTATAATTCAGTGCTTTATTATTTATTTAATTACATTTAGCGTTTTGTTCCAATACTGGTTTTTAAGAAGGTTATCATTTTCACACCATATCCAATAAATCTCAGTCTGATGGTTTTTAATGTTTAGTAAAGGGCTATTAAAGTAAGATGTTTTACTTTTTGTATTAAGAAAATGTTAGACTTTCATTAACTATTTTTAAAATATATTTTTAGTTTTCTAAATAAGAAGAAAATATTGTCAAAGTAAAAATTCTTCAAAAAGGCATATATATATATATATATATATAATTTTTCGAAACATTTTAGTTTATTCTATTATAATAATATCAATCCCTTATATTAGCATTTATTTCACCTTATTAAGGGCGTAAATATTTGTAAATGAGATGTTTTATATAAAGGCGTTGCAAGGTCAATTCATAATGCTGTCTTGCCCTGATTTGCGAATATTAAAACAAGCTAATACTGTTTTTGAATCAACTGATGTGCGTCTTCAATTTTGTATAAATTATTTTTTTTGCTTTTCATGATACCTAATGCTCAAATTATCGTCATTGGGCATATATCATAGCGTGGCTAGACTAAATCATCAACAGTCGAGTGATCAAGGCCGCCGGGCAGTGATGTCTTTCTTCTGTACACTTTTACCACAACAGAAAGCATCTGACTTAAATATGCAAATAGTTTCATTCCCAGGCGGTTCCTTTGATAAAAAAGAAACAAGGCATCAAAATGTATTGATTTTTTTTAAATAAATGTAAAAAATAATAAAATAATTATTAAAAAATCTGTTAGAATATTTTTTTTACAAAGATCCTGTCATTTTTAATTACAAGTTTTGTCTTTTTCATAATAGTTTAATTAAGGGGTTTATTATTTATTAAATTTTATTTAGACAAGGAGATGGAAAAAACAATTGTATACCTACCGAGACGAAATGTATTCAGAAGATATCAAGTTTATAATTTCCTCATCATATCCAATAAATAACATTAGTAGTTGGCTATTACTTTAATATACTTTAATGTTCTTTTCCTGTATTTCAGTTCTTAAATAATAGTATAAAATACATAAGAATACTCACTTCAATTAATACAACGACAAATGAACCATCGAAATAGATTAAACAAAACAAAAATGACTCAATGATATAATATACTTGGGTATATAATAATTTTAAAATCACATTATAATGAAACATCTCGTATAATTAAGACTAAAACATACATTAATATTTAAATAGCTAATAAATTTTTTAATAAATCCT
This sequence comes from Caligus rogercresseyi, assembly GCA_013387185.1. NCBI lineage: Eukaryota > Metazoa > Arthropoda > Copepoda > Siphonostomatoida > Caligidae > Caligus > Caligus rogercresseyi. The sequence goes on along the minus strand of CP045895.1, from coordinate 6,865,058 downwards.
TAATTATCTTAAAGTAGCTTTGAAACTTCGTTCGGAAATACTTGATTTCCCTCGAAGCGAGAGTCCTCGAGTTGAAGGTTACGGAAGTGACTTAGAGGGTGAGAGCTCCATATCTAGCGACGGCTGTTAGGATAATTCCACGGTGATCCTCGGGACTTCAACCCTCAATCGAAGTTATTGTGCTAGCTATTCTTCCCTTAGCATTTAAAACCGCAACATCAATTACTTAAAAACGTTTAAACGATTGTTTTCCGTTTGGAAAGTCCAAAGAGTATCAAAGTTTTATTTACGCCTTCATTAGCCTTATCCATTCCCTTTATGTTAATTACAATTAAGATTTTTTTAATAGATACAAATGGGAAATATACAAATTCATGTTTTTATTGGTTTGAAGACGTTTCTAAGAAGTTTTTGACTCTAATATCTCATCATGGAACTTTTTAAGACAAAAAAAATAAATTTAAGTATTTTTTCTTTCCTTCCATAACTTGAACTTTTTCTTCAACGTCTCCTCGTCACTCACCATCTTCTAGATGAATTATGAGGGGCGGTCTTACTGTCTTCCTCCTTCACTCTCGTCGTCAAATCGGCCAAAAAAATGCTAAGAGAATTAATAAGCTTTGAGAGGAAGCCTAGAGAGCCTTCCGTGATGAGGGAGGCATTGAACTACTTACCATAAGAACAAGTCAGTCCCGACAAGAGACGATGGAGTTCCCCTCGTCCAGGAATCCTGTCGAATAAGTGACTCCGAACACAGGGGGGAACTCCGTATCAAGGTTCCTCCTCTAGAGTTAAACAAATCAAGCTGTTTAATAATAATAATAATAGCAGCTTTGTTATGAAAAGGGGAGAGGTTTGTGATTAATTCAATACTATAAAAGAGAGGCCAGAGAGATGTCTCTATGTTTTCAGTTTTTTTCTCTTTCTATGTCAGGTCGGTAATAAAAGCGTCCCTAGCCATTAATTTTTGAAACATACGAGAGATCTTTGAAAAACATTCTGAGCCTCAGAATAGGGAAATCTCGAATTGTGTTCAAAATGCTCGAGGTCATGAAAAAGTTGATGAGTGGGAAAACTTGATTCCAGACTATCAGACCAATGGATTTCATTACAATTGCATATGAGACTTGGATGTATGCTCACAATCTGGAGAACAGCCCATCAATCCGAAGACGAGCCGCGATCGAAAATCTCATGTCAAGGCAAGTCAAAATATATGTCATCACGAAAGGTTTCTTTGATATTCGTGGAGTGGTGGATTATGAATTCATACATACCTGGACTCACCGTTGACACTGTTTTGAATTAATAGAAAAAATGCAAACGAAGAATGAACTAAAGGATTGGATAAAATTTTGCTTATGTTTAAGATCATGGGTATGATTGATATCAATTAGAGATAAAAAGATAAAAACAGCTGCCTATTGGATATCAAGAACTATCTATGGAACTATGGCAAAAAATTATGAACCACAAAACCTCTCTCCTTTACCTATTAATAGTATCTTGTCGCCGGTTACCCTTTCGACAGTACATGTAAATTAAAGGAACTTCCTCGTCTCTTCATTGGACTGACTAGTTATTTTAATAAATGAGTTAATGCCCCCTCGGTTAGTTATCATATAACAATGAATCCTTTAGTATTTTATGATCGTAGATAGTTCTCCAATCGACAGCTGTTTTATCACTTTCAGACTCAGGTAAATCAATCTGTTAGCCATATCAATTTGATCAATCTATTGTGTACAATCATAATTCATATATTAATATATCTTGAAATAAAATCCCTTGATAAGAATATCTCATTGTATAGAGCTCACCTGTTTGCCGATTTTTTCTATATATGGGGTCAGCAGATAGTCCTTCTTAACCATCAACAACGCCACCTGTGCTCTGACAGGTGAAAGGAGTTTGAAGCAATTCTAATATTGTTTGTAAATATAATATTATTTGGATGGGTGTGATAAGGTTTCAAAAGGAAAAACAAAGACATGACTATTCTCCATCTGCTCTCAATTAATTTGTTTAAGGTCTTAAAACATAAGTATAGGCTGTATTTATTTCAAATTGTTTACTTAATTTCACATGGAAATTCAAATTATAATTCACCAAATAATATTGATAGATTTTATCTCATACATTTGTTATGTAAAAAATCATTGCATAAAAATGATTCTAAGGAGGGGTTAAAGTTCAATAAGTATATCGAAAATTGTCGAAAAAACTATTATATATATATATATATATACCGGTTGGTAAGATCAAATCCGGCGTTTTCTTCTCTCAACTTAAAATCGTTAATTTCTGTTCCAATTTTATTTTTTTAGACAGTAAAATGTTCGAATAGAGGCAGATTCTGTTTATTCAATCCATCCGCCTTTTGCGTCGATGACGTGCTGGACCCTGGCGTGGAAGGAGAGCAGGCCTTGGCCACCAGGGCCCTGTCCAAACTTCCTGGCCTGCTTCATTATGGAGTGATCAGCGGCCTTGGTGTTGTGAGCCAGTCGGTTTGTGTCCCTCATGGTAGCCCCAGAATAAATAGTCCGTAGGATTCAAATCGGGGGAGCTAGGGGCCGCATATTTTTTGTTCTTGTGCGTCAACAGCTGGCCAACCTTGAGTTTGTAGCTTTGACAACGCAAATCCTCATTCACACAGACAACAAGTACTGATAAACGTCTAGCTGCTTGGCGACATCCCTGATGGACCTGCTGGGGTCGTGTTCGAAGATGTCTGAACACCCTCCTGATGAAGTTCGGGGGCCCTGGCCTTGCGGCGCGCTGGAGGGCCTGCAGGCCCTGTCGACGACAGCAGGAGGGTCCCGGTATCATTCAGCTGCTGCCTGAGCTCAACAACCCTTCTTCTGTCGATCCCGAGCAGCTCAGAGGACCTGGGTTCTGATGGTGTTGCCCTTTATACAAAAATCTGGATAGCGGCACAACTGTGTTCTTGCTCGTTCCCGATAGATTTCCATATGCGCCATGACGAGGATAAAATTCAATTGAAATGATCTCTAATATGTTGGCTGTCTGCTAAAAAATC